>BQNB010175218.1:985-13183 GCA_026074375.1 Tanacetum coccineum
ATTGAGGGTTTTCTGTCATTAATGATGTGATATGCCGTTTTCTCATGAGTTGGGATGATGATTGATCTGTTTTGAGTATAGCATGCGGTTGCGATTGCTTCAGCCCAAAAGAATAAAGGAAGTTTAGAAGCTGAAAGCATCGTTCGAGCAGCCTCAACGAGAGTGCGGTTTCGTCTTTCGACAACGCCGTTCTGTTCAGGTGTTCGAGGAGTAGAAGTTTGATGCTCAATTCCTTCTTCTTTAAAGAAAGCATTAAGTGTCTTGTTTAAGAACTCAGTGCCTCTGTCAGTGCGAACAGAAATTACTGGGGCTTGAAGATTTCGTTGGATCATCGTGAGAAATTCTTTTAAAACTTCTGGTGTTTCATCCTTGGAACGTAGAAAGAGTGTCCAGGTATATCTTGAGTAGTCATCGACAATTACCAGAATATATTTCTTCCCATTGATGCTAGCAACCCGCATTGGACCACATAAGTCCATGTGAAGCAAATTCAACCGACCTTTTGAACTTGGAACAGTCTTTGACTTGAATGAACTTCGTTTTGCTTTACTCACTTCACAAGAGGAACATAGTTGATCCTTGACATACTTCAGTTTTGGTAAACCAATCACAACATCTTTCTTTGAAAGCAAGTTTATGTAGTCGAAGTTGAGATGAGAAAGTCTTCGATGCCATAACCATGCTTGAGTTGGTGATGCTTTAGCCATGAGACAGATTGGAGTTGATGAAGTTGTTTCTTGAAGAGAAATTATATAGAGATCAGTTCCACAATTATTGGTTAGTAAGCCGTTTCCCTGAAGATCTCTAACAAAACACATAGATTTCCAAAATGCAACCTCCAAATCCGCATCATAGAATTGACCAACCGAGAAAAGATTGTGATTGAGACCTTCAACGTAGTAAACCCTTTTGATCGTGATATTTCCTTGAACCAAATCTCCATAACCAAGAATTGGAGCAAATTGATCATTGCCAAAACGAACGGTACCCAGATATTTTTCAACAAAGTTGCACAGAAGCGATAGATTGCCCGTCATGTGCTTTGTGCATCCAGAGTCAACAATGAATAGGATGAGTTGTACAATCTGCAAGAGAATTAGAGGACGATGGAATACATGACAAATTGGATCCTAAAGTATTTGTGAGTTTCAAGACATTAGTTATCCTAGATGCATTATCTATAGCGAAACTAACTCTCTTTTGCAAATTCTCATTCCTAACTTTAGGCACCCATTTCTTTTTTGTCTTAGGAACCCATTTATATCCTGATGGGCATTGTTGTTCTATCCACCATTTCCATGCCTTATTAGTTTTCTCATACAACATCCTATAGTAACTCTTGGAATTTGTGATAGTGGATTCTGATGCAACTGTTTTCTTATGTAATGATTGGCAACAGATTTTTCGCTGACTTTCTGGTTTCCTAGTACTAATAAGCACTACTTTAGGCTTCCTTATTCTAGCATTCACGTCATTCAAAAACTTAGATACAATAAGCATCATGATTCGAATTGAACACACATTTTCCACAAGTAGCACAAACAGCAATTAACATTCGAAGTATTGGAATTTAAAACTGTCATTATACATGCAGTTACAAGACTTTGTTTTATTGAAATACTAGAAATCCTAGTGTTCTTCTACTTCAGTCTTCTTAAACTTCACTTGACTAGTGTTTGTCATGATCTTATCTTTCATTTGATTGCTCTTAGGCTATGGTCTGCTTACATTAGTTTTGTGAGCTACTCTTGTAGATGTAGATATGCGAGGATTAGTATTCTTAGAAGTCTGAGTCAACTGAGGTGCTCTAGTTTGTGTGGTACTACTTGCAATTTGATACATGCCTGGTTTAATCACATTTATGTTACTTACAGCTTGCGTTGTTGTTTGAGCCAAATTCTGTGAAGTGACTGGTTTTGATAAACCCTCTGACTCATTAGTTTTTGAAACCGACTTTTTCTTTGCAAAATTTAATCTCCTCAAGATGATTCTGAAAAAGGTAGCCGGTTTTTTCCGTAAAACTGATGGTTTTGGAATCCTTTGAGCATTTGGTTGTCGAACAACAGATGGTTTATCAAACTTAGTGTCCACAGATTTTCCTTTGCGATTTTTTACAATGAGTTTTCGCTTATAAGCTCACTTATTGCAAATGTTCTCTTGTCTTGCAGTTGAGCTTTTAAATCTTGTATTTCAAAATATTGTTCACGTTCCTTTCGAAATACATTTGACGCTTTTTCTTTGCAAACTGTGCCATTTTTCAGTTGTTCTTGACATTGTTGTAAAGCGATTTCAAGAGAAATTGAGCGTTTTTATAATTTAGCAAAACTTCGTAAAAGCTCAGTGTAAATCTCTTTACTTACAAATTCAGTTTGTTCAGAAAGATTTTGTGCAAGACAGTCACATTCCCTAACTTTATGAAGATATAAGCATTGTAATTCAGTGATCTCATCTAAATCAGATGAAGATTGCAAATAAGAACACATAACATCTTTAGACACACATTCTTGCAAAAGCATATCATACATGTTGGAAAATTCTGCCTTATCAGATTCAAGTTCATCAATTTCATCTTCAAGAGATTCAACATACTTTAAATCTGCATGCATTTCTTGCTTAAGTTCATGAACAAATGCGAAACTATCATTCTGAGTCTTAAGGGCAAGGGGCATCAAACATGTCTTAACTAGGATTTCCATATCTTAAGTAGTTGGGTTACGAAGATAAAGACAGTCATTTCTTTCAGATGATTAATGTTATTCGTCATGACATTATATGATTGTCTACTTTTGCTTATTGATTTTGACACTGGTAAGAAATCGATGTTTTTGAAAATATTTGGTTTTGTTTTCACAAATGATTTTCTCCACATTTTCTTTCTTATTTCATTTGCCTGTGCGAACTGAATTTCATAATGCTGAGTCGGGGGTTTAAAAATTTCATAAAGACTATTAACTTGTTGTAAATTCATAAAGGTTTCACTAAGTCTTTATTTAATTTTCATCGACTCTCTTCTTCAAGAGTCAGAGTCTCTTCCCTATCGAGTATGAGTCTGTTTGCAGGATCAGATTGGTCATGTGGGATCGCGTACAAACATGGTTTCTCATATTGAGCCTTTTTGAGGTACATTGGATTGGCAAATGTAGGTCTTTCACTAAATATAGGGCATTTGGGTGCTAACATATGAATGGTTTGGATTGATTGACTCTTTTTTCAAACAATTTCATTTAAAAAATTTAATTGGTTTTCCATTGAAATCATTTTGTCAATATCTTTTTCTTCCTTAAGCTTCAAATCCGTTATGACCTATTGTTTCTCTTGACAAGACCATCTAATGTGATTTGTTAAAAAGACTCAGTTTGACTAACTCATCGGTTTCTCTTTGACAACAGAAATTTCATAGGCTTTAACTTTTAAACCTTCTTTTATGTCAATTTCCTTTTGAGCTAATAGTCCTAGAGTTTCCATTTAATTACTACAAGTTGACATAGTCAACTGATAGATGAACAGTAAAGCCCTTGTCTACCTCTCAAACACATGTCTGTTTTATTTGAAGTGCAACTAAATAAACTATCTCGAATACTATTAGATTCCCATGAGTTTCTACAAATTCTGCAAGGATAGATTTGCACTCAGTTAATTCTTGAGTCAATGCTGCCAATTTTGCATCATTAATTGCTTTTAAATCTTTTATTTTTCATTGACATCAATTTCGAAATTAGCAATTAAATTAAGCAAGTGCAACACTTTCATCATCACATTCTAATATCATTTTGTCATCCGAATATCAGTTATCACACATAGCTGTTGATCAAGGAATGACATTACTATTAACCCGTTTTCCCACGGCCATTGTTTAGTAATGGATTCAGATTGCTCAAATGTTGTATGTCATTGGCAAACACATTATCGTCAGTATCGTATTCTACCTGTTCCAATGGCTCAGCCGTCATGCTGAGTCTACATTAGAACCTCCTTATCTTTGCTATGTAACTGTAATGTGCTTCCAACTCTTGTTCATCAATTTCTTCATCCATGTCTGCTAGCCAGTCAGATTGCTCTACTTGAAGTTGAACACCTTTCTCAGCTTGTTTACACAGCAACATCTTTTCCTTATGATACGTGGAGTCTTTAACCCGTTTTGGGCTTCTGCATTCCTACATAATGACCAAATTCCTTGCAGTTAAAACACTGTATCCTAGACTGTTGCACTACTTGACCACCTACAGTTTCCCTAGCCCCCACAACATTTACTGCCCTCTAATTCCCAAACTGTCCAACTAATGTCCCTTCCGTGTACCTTGGAGTAGTATCCACATTCTTGTTTCTGGTGTTTGATGAAGTTCTAAGGTTGTTGTTGGTAGGTTTGTAGATGTTCTTGAAGTGCTTTGCAATGAGTGCCAAACATTTTTGAATTTGCTTATCCCTCTGAGTTCATCATTGTCTTCATCAGATGCTGACTCAGATGGTGGTTGTGATGTGTTTTGCTATCTCTTTGCTTGTGTCATGTAGTTGCATGAGATCTGTTTGGAAGTGAAGCATATTGATGTTGGTGCATATGATTTGTGAGGTTTTGATGATTGATAATAAGTGTCTTGAAGTGTTTGAGCAGTAGCAACAAGTGCTAATGGGTTAGCATTCTTGGCCATTCTTTCAGCACGGAGTTTATTAACTTCCTTTTGGTATTGTTTTAGAATGTCAAAGAGTTTGTGATATGAAACTTCATCCAACCTTATGTTGTTGCTTGACAATTGTTTACAAATCTTGACCATTCTAGTTAAAGATGTTGAAGAAATTAAACAATTGACTTGCATCGTTGGAAAATTTTTTTTTTTTATCCTTGTTCCTAATTGTTTTCTGATACTATTTCATCATCATCTTGTAGAATCTTGTGTTAGTAAGACTCAATATTTCTCCATCGTGAAGAGGTGAATTGACTAAACTACCAAAATAAGTTGTCTTGACATCTGAATATTGAGTGATCCACCTTGTTGTGACCTTTCGTGGCTTCCTACAAAGCTTGAGCTGCTGGCATGCATCAACAATTGAGTATATTTTCTCCCAATACCATTCAATATCAAAAGTATCGCTTCTTTTTTTTGATTCAAAATAGCTCTGTTTTAAGGAGTCATATTCATAACTGCTCACTGTTGTTTGTTCTGAACTGCTGGAGACTCTATGTTGCAGGAACAGCTGGTGTTGTGACAATCGTTGGAGTGTATGGACCTTTTAGAATGCACTTCCGTAAGGCATCACCATTTGGTCTTGTATCAATGTATCGTAAGAACCGTGATCGCCATTGTGCATATCGTCCTGTTGCAAGCATTGGTGGACGATCCCTTGAACCAGCTGCCATTATGTTGTTATGCATTTGACTGTCGGTTGTGGAAGTTACAATTAGAGTTGTCATGATGAATGATTGTTGAATTATGAAGTGAAAAATGATTGAAGGATCTTAAGTAATTTATGTATTGAAAGTTGTGGTAAAAAGAAAGCAATAAACGTTCACGGGATTTTACAAGTCTATGATTAAAACCGAGAAAAGAATTGTGTCTTTCGCGGGATTTTACAAAATCAATAGAAAACCGTGAATGTTAATTGTTATTGTTAAAGTTTGTTGATTATGTTTGTTGTTGTTGATTAATTGTCCTTGTAGTCCGAATTAAAGTCCAAAGTTCGTTTAATTAGTCCTTGAGGTTTGTTGTTAATTTCTATGTCCGTTACAAGTCTCAAAGTCCAAGTCCCAAAATGTTGACAAAACGCAACTAGGTCACAAAACGCAATGCCAAAGATTTTGGCAAAACGCAATTGCTCAATTCTGACAAAACGCAGTGTCTTGTAATGAGACAAAACGCAATGATGTCTTGGACAAAACGCAGGAAGAAACTCGGACAAATCGCAATCTTTGAATTTTGACAAACCGCAAGATTTTTCCACAAAGCGCAAGTTTTCTAGACAAACCGCAAGAGCAAAACGCAGGTTTTCTAGACAAACCGCAAGAGCAAAACGCAACTCTTTTTAACAAAACGCAATGCGATTTTCTTCACAAAACGCAACATTTAGAAAATTTTGGCAGAGTTTTGTTTTGTTTGCTAGCTATAAAGGTCTTCAATCACTTGCAAAACGCAAGTTTCAATAAAACGCAATGATTCTTCTAGGCAAACCGCAAGATCAAAACTTGACAAAACGCAATCTTTCTACACAAAACGCAACCTGCTGAAATTCACAAAACGCAACAAGTACAAGTCATTTTCAGGGGTCGTTTTCAAGTACGGTACTTGTTTGTCTTTACCACAAAACGCAGTCACGTTTTTGACAAAACGCAACGAAGAAAAAACTTCAAATTTGCGAATAAGCCCAAATCTTCCAACTTGCTTATGAAATAAGCTAACCACTAACCTAAATAAGCTATTACAAGTATTCTAAACAAGAAAGTACAAGCTTTTCGGATCAAACAACAACCTTTTAGTCAAAACGCAACTTAGAAAATCAAAAATAAAACTAAGAAAAGTGAAATTTCTAGCCACGAATTTGCTAACACATGATCTAGGAAGAACAATAAGCACAAAAGTACACGATTTTCTTCTAAAAACTTAACCAATCTTCGAATTCGTGAGCTTATTCTACCAATAAGCCACGAAATAAGCTTTTTAAGCTTATAAAACCACGAAATTCAATCACTATTCACCCGAGGCGACTGATACCAAATGTCGGTAACCAATAAATCACTTCACTTCATATTAAGAACAAGAAATTAAGATTAGGAGATGAGAAGATTTGTAGAGAGAGGTAGAGAGAGAAACTAGAAATGGGAGGATTACTTGCAAAAGAAAAGAGTTACAAATGAACCAACCACCTCACCTTCCTTGGTGAGGTGTATATGTATCCAACTAAAAGGCTTTCATGCCTTTAGTTATTCTACGGGCCGGGCTCGGGTTTACTTGGGCTTTCGCCCGATACACGTGACCGGTTAGATTACATTAAATGAGCCCGTTTACCCGTTCTAGCCTATTACAACGTTACATATTAGAATGACCGAGACTTAATATTCTAAATGAACGAACTTCCGTGTTTGACTCATTATTTGAGGCTAACAAAAAGTCTAAAGAAAATCAACAAACATCCAAGTATCAAACAATTTAAATGACATAAATAAAATCTCTAGGATAAAGACTCTGCATGCAAGCCTACAGTCTCACTATCCACTCTTCCTAACTTCAACATCCTCAAGATGATTACCTGAAAATGATGCTTAAAATGTCAACATAATGTTGGTGAGAGTCATAGGTTTAAGACACGATAATCAAATCCAACTGTAAATTATTGTGATAATAAAGAAAACATTACAGGACAATAAATGAACTATCATACAGGCTAACATGCAAATCCAATCAATCACACAAATACCCAGCAAACGACCATAAGACGTCTCATAGCGTACCAAGATCCCTGTGGTTACCCCTTAGCTCAGGCCATGGATACTCCCAAAGTAACCTTCCTGCTTGCTAGGCCACAATATCATCCACTAAACAAGCCATGGATACTCGCAGGTGATCCCCCCTGACTTAGTTCGCAAATCTCAATAACACATCACAAAACATGTAGCACACAACATACAATAGTCACGTATAGTCTATGCATCTTTGACAACACATTTTCACAGTAATCAAAACATTTCCAAACACTTTGCATCATTTCCACCCCCAATAAATCATAAGAAAAGAGGGCTATGAAACTCACCTAATGCACAAGCAACTTCTAAACAATATCAACACAAGCTACACAATACAAACACAAACGTGTTACACGCGACCAAGCTAAAAGCTCAAGTCCATGTAGCACTCATATGATGGATGTCTAAGGGTTTGATTAATCATCATGGGTCACACCGACACTATGCCTAAATTTAACCTCCTTATTAACACGTTACATTAGTTAACTACAATTTATTCAAAAATGCAGAATTTTAGTGTGTCTTATCTAACTTAAAAACCTTACTTGATGACCTTTATAAATTATACCAAATTTTTTTATGTTCCTTTATGTGTGCTCTAACTACCGTTTGATTCCCAAAAGTCATTTACATGCATAAGTACTCCTAAGAGAATCAAACTTCAAAACAGTCCCAATTCAGACCTGAACGCGTACTAAAAAGTTTGGACTTATTAACCATACTTAGACATAAAATTAGAAGCTATCCTTCTGGGGTTTCTTTATATACAGAAGGTTTCTTTATATACATATGGAAATTAAGTACTGTAGAAGGGCTAAGCTTAATTCAACTTTTAAGTTAGGGTTCCACCCTCACAAACATGACCTAATTTTGACCCGTATTTACTGTTTTGACCACTTTTGTTGCAACAATTATTTGAATGAATTCTCGATCTTAAAAACCTTTAAGGCCAGATTTTCTGGAAAGTAGACTCTTTTGGCTTATTCATAGACTCAAGAAACATATCAATATACATTTTTATCTTCTAGATATCAGTCGTTGAACACGACCCAAAATTCTGCTCAACCTTAAATCAAGTTTTAACGCAAATCTAACCTAACCAATTGCATGAACATGACCCTAATCAAGCCCTAATCGCTCTAGCATCATTAAATATCATTAATATTATGTATTTTGTGAAGCCCTAGAATCCACCATCATAAGTGTTACATGCATGAATTATTTAAACTAGGATGAACACACTTACCTTGATGAGTAGCACCTAAACAACACTCTTGATTGACTCTTGGATCTAGCAATGAAAATTGATTCTTCTTAGGGTTTTGGGGGCTGAGTTCGACGGCACAAGGGGAGGGGAGGAAGGGATTATGAGCTATGTTTGTGGGATATAAATCTAAGTAACCCTTATCCTTTTCTATTTTCAATTTGATAAAAATTAAAACTCCAATCCTACTTTTTTTTTAAACCGATCGGCCCCCTTAATAAATATATATTTTTATTATTATTTTTTTAAATTATTAATTAACTAATTTACTTCATTACCTTAAGTTTTTATAAAAACCTAAGCTAGTTTGATTAAACCTTTTTACTTAAACGCTACTTACTAAACTTTCTAAATATAACTTTCATTTCACCAAACCACTTTCTATTTTTAGAAAGTTTGCTACAAACTTCTATATTTCACTCACCTATTTCATTTCTAAAATGCCACATTTCCCATAAACGCTTAACACTTAATCATCCAACTATTGACGTAGCATTACATGCAATACGCCATTCCTTTCCATTATCACTAAACGTGAACAAATGGAATACTCATTACCCAACACAACCATACTCAAAATGGGATGCCCAAACACCTCAAAATGATATCATGCACATACTTAACTCACTTAGCACACATAAAATCACATAGCACAACACTTAAACACATAAAATGAACTCTTTGCCATTTCTAAAGGTATCACTAACCTGATTAAATCACGGTTGTCACAATATGTTTGTTGGATAATCTCTATGTTATTTTGATCCACCTCAATTTGGGTCATTAGATTAGTTCATGTATCAAGTATGTAAAAGCTCAAGTATAGGGGTGTATCTATAAACCCCAAGTGATGTTATGAAAAAAAGAGAAAAGAAAAAGAATAAGTTTGATGTAAAGTTGTGTAGAGTTTGTATATCTTTATTCAAGTGGTCGAGTCTTTGGCTTAGCAACCATATCAATGTGTATTCTTATAAATGATTAACTCACCACTTCACCCCAAATTCACCCAAAAAAGTCACTCCCCAAATATTTCCCATCCGTTTCTGTTTTCATGTTTATCATATTACACCTACACCCCAAAACCCTCCAAAGACCTCTTTAATAGTAACTTTTAGTACTTACGCTTAGCGGTGGAGGTTTGATCCTCTATCAAGCCTATGGTAATTTGTATAATATGACAGGTAATGAGTGTTAAATTTTCTGTTCCTTATATTGTTATAATTCATTATACACATGAGAGAAAGAGAGAATCCAAACACTTATTGAGAGGTGCTAGTGTATAATTTATGTGCTTCTAATTATGAGGTCTAATTGGTTGTATTATAAAATCATTTAAAGAGTAGGTTGGGGACAACCAAATCCCAAGTGTAGGGGTATTTGACGAGGTGTAATTTTATACACCTTTTCAAGGTCATTTAACCCCTGTAATCATGCAAAAATGCTTAAAATATGTGCTTAATCTAAGAGGAAATACACGTGACTTGGGCTCATTTGGAGAAGAAACGGACAAAATTACAACTCTACACCAAAGTCGTTGAAGAAAAGAGCTCACAGTGGCTGGAGACGGCGTCAGAAATACTGGTGACGTCGTTAGGATTGCAAAGCGACGGCGTCAGGATCTAACCGACTTAAAGAAACCCTAGAAGATTCAACGGGATGATGGCGTCACTAGATAAAGATGATCATTCAACTTGCGCGCGAAGTAGTTGATATTGTTTTGATCATAACTCCTTCATACGAACTCGGATTTTGACGATTCAACTGACCACGTGACCGCGACGAGAAAATCTAAGAGATGGTGAAAAAAGGTTGTGGCGACGGCGTCGCTAAAATCCTAACGCCGTCAGAACGAACCGACTCAACTTATGCCTATAAATATAGCTTCATAACTTTGTGTTTTGTAAGCCCCAAACCCTTAGTCCGATTCTAGGGTTTGGGTAGGTATTTTTCCAGCAACTTAGAGGGTTTTATTCCATCCGTAAACATCTTGTAGTGGTTTGGATTCTTGATTATATCTTTATTATGTCTTCAATTCTTATTGTTGATTGTTCTTATTTAAGTATATGCTTGGCTAAGTCATTTAGTATTTATTTAGGAATGCATGAAACTTGTTATTAATTAATTATTCATCATCAAGGCGTGACAAATTCAATGAGTTTAATTGATTATAGTTTATAATTTTTATCTCATATTGCTTCTTGTTGATGAGTGTGCGCGTTAGGCTTTAGAAAACTGGCTATAAAATATTACATTAGCATAGACGTCTAGGGAAACGCGATTGTGTAGAAAGGATACCATCGGTAACAGTCTTCATACTACCTTACTTGTGCGTTGCCTTAACGAAATATTACATAGACGGCGGGTTTGTGTAATTCATTCATGAATTAGGAAATAGTTACACATTACATTGTAAGGGTGACAAAGCAATAGGTATAATTGGATAACTAGCAAGAAGTAGTGCATCCTAGGTAAATATGTTTCATTGTATAATTGTTTTATTAGAATTAGGAGTAGTTTAATTAGTTTGAAAACAACCCCCTTCAAAATCTGAGATTTTACTTACTTTTATAAAAGATAAAAATACAAAAATAATCTTCTTTCAATCCCTTAGACCTTAGTTATGTCACACCCCCAAATTTGGTCAGCAGCGGAAAGGTAACCGGGGTGAGACTTCAAGGCACAAAGTACAAGTCACAGAAAACGACCTTAAAATGAGACGTTTTAAAATACATTTCAAAATGATTCACATTCGATACATTAAAAACATTAGAGTTTACAAATAGGTCCCAACAGTTTTTGATAAAACACAATGTTTTCAAACATGACTTAAAGTTTGGATAAAGTTTTCTTCGAATGTAAAAATAGAAATTCTTTACAAAACGCGGTGTTTTCAAAAGAAGTTTTATCAAATGTATAGAAATTAAGAGTCTCCGAAATTCATATCCGTACGGCTTCTCTCTGAGCAACATACCTGAAATACCTGAGATAAAACATGCTAAGAAGTCAACAAAAATTGTTGAGTGAATTCATAGGTTTTTTTCGTAAACAGTGCTTGAGTAAATCAAGTAATGTTGATGAAATCAAACAATTTAGTGGACCGTAAGATTTAAGTAATAAAGGACTAATGAAACACATTCAATAGTCAAAAGTAGTTATTATTGCACTAAGCTCATGACATCGAACCTTAACAAGTACTTCAATCAATGGATTGGTAATAACAAACCAGTATTCGAGGTTTGCGCCCCACGATAGTGTAGGATGTTGTCAAACACCCTAGAAAGTATTTTAAATGTTAAATGCGTCAATGGTTATCTAGAAACCACAGCCCAGACGGGGATTGTCAATCCCGATAGATCTACCCACAACACTCACATTTACTAAAATAGCAATTAACGGTTCATGATTGAAAAGTGGACTTAAATGGCAATAACGACACCCAGGCAATAATATTTAGGCAATAGCATATAGTTTGAATGTACTTGCG
>BQNB010175219.1:0-13183 GCA_026074375.1 Tanacetum coccineum
AGGACACCCCATGTTCCACACTTAACCCAATAAAATAAAAATACAATATTAAAAAACGTATCACGTGAGCAGATCGTGACGGCGCGACACCCTATGGCGTCATGCCCGGTGTGTGCATCGCTTTATTCGCCGACGTTGTAGGTTGGTGCAAGAGCTATAGCGCCTCATACCGAGCCCTCTCAAATTTTATAAAAAGAAACACAAATCACATAAAATATCATAGTCGTTTATCTTTCTATTAAGTTAGTTAATTATCAACCTTACAAAATCTCATAAAACTGAAAACTTAACTCGTAAAAAAAATAAAAATTATGAATAAAGAGAAAAGTTTGAAAAAAAATAATCAAATAATAAGTTAAAAACATAATCCCGTATTCCTATATACTCATAGCCTTTTCAAGTTCAACTACAGCCACTCACTTATTTTGATACGCCCATGGTTAGGATAACTATCGTAGTTTATTATGTTTAGGATATGTGTTGGAGTCGTATTAGGATATGTGTTTAGGATAAGTATTGTTTTATTTTACTCTTAATAGCTAAGTGTCGTTATCTTAGAAAAGTGTCGTTATCTTAGGAAAAGTCTTGTATTTGACTTTGAATGTATTCGGTATAAATATATCGACCATTCATGAAAAAAATAATCAATAAAGTTTAAGATCAATAATTCTCTCATTCTTCTCTCTATTTTCTTAAGGAGCTCGCACACGCTAAAAGTGTTGCCCTATCCTGATACAACCACTAACCGGGTCGTATCAATTGGTGCTTTCATTGAGAGCTCTCGTTGAGAGGGCTTTCGATTTACGGTTTCAAAAAAATTTATGTTCTTTCATTGTACCTATGGATGAAAACACGGTGAGGTTGTGGCTTAGGGACCACCAAGGCGCAGTGGAAAAGCTGGCACAGCAACACGCCACGGCTTTCCAGGCTCAGTTTGATACATTACAAGCTGAGTTACAGGAAACTCGTGGGCTGCTGCAAAATCGGCAGGGGGCGAGGGTGATCAAGGGGCGTTGTTACCGCAATCTATGCGGTTGGACGTTCCCAAATTTTCAAGGGACGATCCAGATAGATGGATCTTTGCCATTAATGAATAGTTCTCATTGCTTAATACTCTCGCTGATCAACATTTGCGGATTGTGGGTTTTAACTTGGAAGGTGCGTCTGCAGAATGGTTGATCACTACTTAGGCCAGGTTTGAGGAAAGCGTAAAGAATCTTTTCAGACTATCAAAATATAAAGATCCGCAGGGGGCGTTATCGAAGCTGTTGCAACTAGGTACGGTTGAGGATTATCAACGAGAGTTTGAGAAACTCATGAATAGGTTACGGATATACCGGACTCTTTGCTCATCTCCTTCTATATTTTTGGGCTTAAACTGCACTTGCAGCGGGAGTTGTTAGTATCAAACCCTACTACCATGGTGGACGTGTTTTCGTTAGCACGTAGCACCGAGGCTTATTTTGAGGCCATTGCGCATAAAGAGAAGGAAACTGCAAAGAAAGCACAAACCATTAAAGAGACAACAGATACCATTACATCATTGTGAAGTGTTAGATACCGATTCGAGATGGTAAGTCTCCCAAGAACTAGATTAAGAAGCGGAAGGATAAGACCTTTGAAGCGGGCAAGACTCCAAGAATTATAACTAAGACTTTGATTCATTTCATTCATTCTTCATATCCCATACAAGGATGCATATGATTACAATTTATAGAAGAAAGATATAACTACTAACTTATCACTAGCCTAAGATATAGGAACTACATAACATGAAAGGATACCTGTTACTAGCCTATAATAACTAACACATGATGACTACAAATGCAATAATAATAAAATAGATTATTGACTACTTCTACATGCATGCAAACATAAACCAGTCTTCACGTATCCATGGACGTATAAAAAAGAAGGACCTTTACATCATTGATGATGCACCTTTTCTAATGATGTTTGGTTTACTATTCTTGTATGTTTGAAAATTGACAAGTAAACTGGCTTGTTTCCCAAACAAAACAAGAACATCAATGTTTACTTGTTACTAGGAAGGAAAGAGCAAAATGGATGTTGACCCACATCACATGTTTGGATCCGACAATAATTCATGTGCATCATATCATATGCGAAACACTTTAAATAATACAACTAGTATAAAAATTGATATTGGAAGGTTCCTATTTTCCAATAAAACCGCGTCATAGCACACCTATTAATTTGGACTCAAAAGTTTTCCATCTTATAAATAACAATCACCTTCATTTCATTTCCTCAAACTCCTTCAAACTCACTACTGTTGGATCATCAATCTCTAAATAGCACAAAAGCAACCTGCGACATGGGTGCTTGTATGTCTTCGGCAGGTGACTCGATACACAAATCGACTAATTATGCCTTTGTTATATCAACCAAAGGCGAATTACGACAATATCCAACTCTCATAATTTGAAGATTTCAATTAGACACTCACACTCACAAGTTACTGTGATGGAAGAAAACTACTAAAATGCTTGTATTCATTCATAGAAAGGAGGCCTATATATAGCCTTACATGGGAACATAAAGCAACAAATAAACTGCTAATCTATCCTAAAGAACCGGACAAATGTGACCCACTCTTCTAGTACACTACCATAATACACGGTCAACCTATAATACCATTTCAAAGTATCACTTACATGTCTATACTCCATGCATACGTAGAATATAGACCAAAAAGACTTATTAAACTGAACTCTAGACATGCCATGCATACGTGACATAAACGATTAATCCAACATTCACCCCCTTAATCGTTTATTTATGCCTTCTCGGTCACGTCCTAAGCACCTTCTTTCGAACCATCTCCACTCTCGACTTTTCCTGGACACCCGACCTCCAACTCGGTCACATCCAAAGTCGTCTCTAGCTCAACCGCTCACAACACTCGAAACATATAACATGGCATCCCGTGGGAGACGTTCATTACCATCCCGACTTCTCCCGGACTCACGACCACCTCTCCGGCCACGTCCAAAGCCACCCGATTTGAACTTCCACCGCCATAATGTTCACACCGTGTTGCTTCTCCATTCTCCTCTTGTCTTGACAACCATACCTTTGCCGATTAATGCTATTCCGTGTGATTCCTCCACCGATCAAGAAAACAAGGTAACCACCACCTTTTCCGTTCTCTAATACCCGCAACACGAACCAAACTCAAAGCCACCTGCTTTGATTTCATTCCGCTCGTCTTTTCCGCGCCTTCGGTTAATCACACAAACATGTCATCAAGGATGGAACCTGTGATCATAACATCACAGCCCCTAACTTCTTCATCCAAGCTTGTTCCAAGAGCACTTTTCCACCGATCAAGAAGACAAGGTCACACCCGCCTTTACCGTCTTCCGTCATCCGCAAAACGAACCGAATCAAAGCTACCTGCTTTTCCCGACTCTTCCCGTTCGTTTATCCCGCAACCCCGGTTAGTCTCTCACGACGGACAAGCACAAAGCTACAACCCTATTCCGATCATACCCGTTCCAGGAGACCTATTCCACCGACCAAGAAGACAAGCTATACACTCTACCTTCTTCTTACACATGTAGAACGAACAAAATCCAAAGCCACCTGCTTTGACGGATCCTTTCCGTTCGTTTCACGCACTCCCGTCGGTTAGTCTCTTCAACATGAAACAAATGATCAAGGTAGCTTACACACCCCTTCCATGAACAAGGAAGCTGATCAACACAAACAACCCAACGCCCCTTAAAGACAAACCCGGTTCCCTGCTACGTCCGCCCCGCAGCGAAGGGCTACACCTTCTCTTGGAGCCGACTCTCAAACCCGCCTTTAATCGAACGCAGCTCTGGTACCAAATGAAGATTTCAAATAGAAACTCACACTCACAAGTTACTGTGATGGAAGAAAACTACTAAAATGCTTGTATTCATTCATAGAAAGGAGGCCTATATATAGCCTTACATGGGAACATAAAGCAACAAATAAACTGCTAATCTATCCTAAAGAACCGGAAAAATGTGACCCACTCTTCTAGTACACTACCATAATACACGGTCAACCTATAATACCATTTCAAAGTATCACTTTACATGTCTATACTCCATGCATACGTAGAATATAGAACAAAAAAACTTAGGGAGAATTACATACATCCCCACTACAAGGCTACTAATTACATATTTCCCCACTCAAACTTTTTAATTACAAATATACCCATTTTAATACACTTAATTCTCATATATACCCATTTATCTATTTTAATGTAAATATTCTTAGCACATAGCAACAAAGAGGATTCATGGGCTCAGATTTATGGCTTGGAGAGCACTCACACAAGAAACACACCTCAAGGATCAATAGCTTTTCAAATTCAGCTATAAAAGAGTGTGTTTTTCACACATTAAAGGAGGAGTCATTTTTTTAGAGTAGCCTTTTATTGTATTTTACAACTTTTTAATCAGCTCACCGTGTTGCTTCTCCATTCTCATCTTGTCTTGACAACCATACCTTTGCCGATTAATGCTATTCTGTGTGATTCCTCCATCGATCAAGAAAACAAGGTAACCACCACCTTTTTCGTTAATACCCAAACAACGAAATGAACCAAACTCAAAGCCACCTGCTTTGATTTCATTCCGCTCGTCTTTTCCGCGCCTTCGGTTAATCACACAAACATGTCATCAAGGATGGAACCTGTGATCATAACATCACAGCCTCTAACTTCTTCATCCAAGCTTGTTCCAAGAGCACTTTTTCCACCGATCAAGATTACAAGGTCACACCCGCCTTTACTGTCTTCCGTCATTCGCAAAACGAACCGAATCAAAGCTACCTGCGTTTCCCGACTTCTTCCCGTTCATAATTATCCCGAAACCCCGGTAGTCTCCCTCTCACGACGGAACAAGCACAAACTACAACCTATTTCGCTCATAATAACCCGTATCCAGCGAACCTATTACCAAGCCAACCAAGACGACAAGCTATACACTCTACTTCTCTTACACATGAAGAACGGACAAAAACCAAAGCCACCTGCTTTGACGGATCAGTTTCCGTCGTTTCACGCAACGTCCCGTCCGGTTATCTCTTTCAACATGAAACTAATGATCAAGTACTTACACGACCCCTTCCATGACCAAGGAAGCTGATCAACAACAAACAACCCAACCGCCCCGTTAAAAGACAAACCCGGTTCCCTGCTAGAAGAACGATCCGATCCCGCCAGCGAAGGGCCTACAACCTTCTCTTGGTAGCCGACTCTGCAAACCCCGCCCTTTATTCGAACGCAGCTCTGGTAACCAAATGAAGATTCAAATAGAAACTCACACTCACCAAGTTACTGTGATGGAAGAAAACTACAAAAATGGCTTGTATTCAATTCATAGAAAAGGAGCCTATATATAGGCCTTACATGGGAACATAAGCAGCAATTAAACTGCTAATCGATCCTAAAGAAACTGCGAAAAATGTCCCACATCTCTAGTACACTACCATAATAACACGTTGCAACCTATAAGCATTTCAAAGTAACCTTTACCATTTCTATACTCCATGCATACGTAGAATATAGAACAAAAAAACTTATTAAACTAAACTCTAGACATGCCATGCATACGTGACATAAACGATTAATCCAACATAATTGTCTCTGAGGTTCTTCAATACGAGAAACCTTCTTTCTTTCTTTGCAACTCGCTACCGCCAACTTTGTCAAGACCACGCTATCCCGTTCTTTGATTCCAACACGCCTGTATGCGGTCAGATTTATACTTTTTTCATAACGAAAATCAATGCTTGCTCGTCGTCGTAGTGCCTCCTATATGGCTTCACTAGCTGTCCAAAGCATTCTTGCTCTTGATTCCAAAACTCGTATATCGCCTATGGTTTTGATGGAAACGAGTCAGATTAATGTTGTAGTCAAGGACGAGGAAAACAAGCAGAATGATTGTAAAAATGGAGGTTTACGAGTGTCGAAATCAAGATCTATAAGGAAGATGCCAAGATCAAGGAAAGCGAGATTGGATGCTCGATCCTTCAGGCTTAAGTTGTCTACAATTATCTAAGATAAATATTAATTCATGACATGAGTTTTTTTGGTTTCTACTGACCTGTCGTGATATACATGTATGTATCTATGTCAGATTTTGAGCGCGGCCATGATAGATAGCTTTGACAACGAGAATTGCTCGATGTTTCATACCGAGAGAGTGTTTGTTAAATTTAATGTTTCTCTGCAAAAGGGAACTAAAATTATAGTCACAAGAACTCATGAAATTCTAACAAGAAGAAGAAAATCCTAATCAATGCGCGATTATCTTGAGAAGTATCTATCGAAAAGAACCATCTTGAAACCATGAACTAGATTTTGAATATATAATCTAGGCCTGTCATCAAATGTTTTTTTTTTTTTGTTTTTTTTTTTTTTTTTTTTTTTTTTGTTTTTTTTTTTTTTTTTTTTTTTTGTTTGTTTTTATTTTTTTTTTTTTTTTTTTTTTTTTTTTTTTTTTTTTTTTTTTTTTTTTTGTTGTTTGATTTGTTAAATAGTGGCAAGAAGTAGTTTGGAATGGACAGGTCGACCATGTTTGTCAATTCATTTTTTCAATTAAATTTAGAAAAATTTATGAAAAAAAAAGTTTTTTTAGATTAAAAAAGAAGTTATGACCCGGCCGAATTTAGTCAACACGGGTCAACGAAAAACCGACGGTTCAATCCGGTTCTCAAACAAGCAAAAACCCAGTCACATCCGGCCCGGTCTCCGAAACAATTCACGGGTCAACGAGTTCAACCGACCGAGTCAACCCGAGTTTTAAAACATTGGTTGAATAAGTAATTTTCCGTAAATAGTGCTCAGCTAGCTGGCTTTGAAGTAATATAGCCCCACTTGTACGTACTACGGAGCAAGAATGTGAAGTTAAAAGCATGGAAAAAGTGTAATGCAAGTTGCAAACCATAAATCCCAACACCCCACGTGTGCCTTGTTGTATAACTTATTAACTATCAATTGCACGAACAGAGTGTTGCATGATAGATAACTTTTTGTTACATCGAGAATTGCTTGATGTTTTAATCCGAAAAGAATTGCTTGATAAATGTATATCAATCCAAGAGTAAAACTAATGATCGGTGAATTTTCTTATTTTCCTTTGTTTTGTTAAATTTTATTTCTTGCAAAAGGGAACTAAAATCATACTGTAATCAACAAGTATCACGAAATGTATTACAAGAAGAAGAAAAGTCAGGCCACGTTTGTCTTCCATCATTATATAAATCCTTTTTTTAATAATAAAAAGCCATGTTTATCTTGAAATATCTATCGAAAAGGAAACATGCATGAAACCATATATGAACCGGACCAAGGAACTAGATTTTGACTTCGACGCCCATTGCTAGTGTAACACCTCCAAAATGGATCGCAGCGGAAATATGTCCGGGAGCGTTACTTCATGAATACATTGCACAAAATATAAGAGAACGACCTCTAAATGAGTCGTTTTGAAAGATACATTGATTTAAATCATTGTTTGTTATAAAAGCTCCAAGCTTTAATTGTTCATCGATGTGAAAACATAAAGATTTTGATGCATAACAAAATGCCCCAAAATGTAATGCAGTAAATCTTTATTGCATTTAGACTCCAAAATGATGCTCCCAAATATACCATGTTCATGTGCACTTATTAACCTGAGAAAAACATGCTTTAAAACGTCAACATAAAGTTGATGAATTAACAGGATTATGTATGTATAAGGTAGGACCATAAGATTTCAAGTGTGTAATAATGTAACACGTACAATATCACAAAATTAATTATGCATGCGCTAAGCTCATGACACTGAAGCTACAACATGTATGTACTTGCAATTTAATGCCAATAATATGCCCGTGTAAATGTTCAACCCGCAACATCCAAATCCGACATGGTATACGTACGTTAGTTCGGTACACCGAAGCTAGTGAGCGCTTGGTATGCGCTTAAATACACATACCTTTTACCTACTAAAACGAGCCTAAAATGATCAAAATATTTCAAAAATACGTTGTATTTGTGTGTTTTGTAATTTATGATGTGCATGTAACGGATATTCACTAAAGGACAAAAATAAAGGTAAAACGGACAAAACCGGACACGAGAATAAAAATAGCGTGAAAAGTCGAAGCCAAAGACATATGCATCTTAAATGGGCCAACTCATACCCAAGTTAATGGGCCGAGTCAGCCCATTAAGCTTTTCTATTAAATCAAAAGTCTTTATAAAGCCCAAAATCCATTTTATTAAATCATGGCCCAAAAGTAAATAGCCAAGCCCAACAAAAGCCCGACCATAAACCTGTTAATCCCTTTACACCGTTAGTCCTTAGGGACTAACACAATTAGTCCCTAACCCTTTGCACCGCTAGTCCCTCACCCCTAACACTCTTTACAAATTAAACAAACAATACCCCTAAACCATTTCTCGCCAAACCCACTGTCACTATTCATCATCCCTGTCCTACCCTGCAACCAAACGACAAACCCAATTTAACTTTTTTCCCCTGCAAACAGACAAACTCAATTTAACCTATTCTTCAAGGAAAAGACAACCACGTTGGCAATCCTAGGCCAATTGATTGGATGGGACATAATCAAAGGTTGTGATCAATGCAAAGAAGCACAAAGAGGATTCAATGGCTCAGATTTATGGCTTGGAGAGCACTCACATAAGAAACACACCTCAAGGATCAATAGCTTCTCAAATTCGGCTATAAAAGAGTGTGTTTTTCACACATTAGAGGAGGAGTCATTTTTTTAGAGTAGCCTTTTATTTTATTTTACAACTTTTTAATCAGATTATTGTACTTTCTTTCAAGTATTGTAAAAGTTTTTATGTTTAATGAAATTTTAAGTTTTATTGTTAAAATCTGTTTTTCTTGTATTAATGAATTATAAGCTTTGAAAATGTTTGATAAGCTCCATAAGATCTTGTTTAATCTGTTCTAATAAAGCAATATATACTTTTATATAGCTTTTAAGAGTTTAAGCTTATTTTACCAAAATTCCACCCTTAAAATACCTCATCTTAATTGGAAGATAAGCCAAACTTGAAAGGGCTTATATGACCATACTAGCTTGTTTTTAAACAAGCTAAAGCTTGTTGATAAGCTTTAAGAGCAGTTTATGTCCTTGTTTAAGCAAAGGACTTTATAAGTTTTCATTTTCACTTTTATAGTTTATTTACTATTTGCTTATTAGACTGCTTATTTTAGTGCTTATTACTGCTTATTATTGATGCTTATTGCTTATTTATGCTTGCTTATAGTTTAAATTTTCTTTGTTGATATCTTTATCTAAAACTGTCTATTTTAGCTTAAAACTTCTCATTCTTATTTGCTTATTTTAAGTGCTTATCTATGTGTTCTTATTGCTTATTAGTGCTTAATATCTATTGTTCATCATCTGTTTTTAAAAATCTTAGCTTATATTAGTCATAATCAAGCTTAAAATGGTTTTTGAATTTGTAAAAGGATGTTTGGGTTAAGAACTAAAATGGGTCAAAAGAGTTTTAAAACTGTTTTTGGTCAGCAAGCCAACTTTAAATAAGCCTTTAATCAGTTTTTATAAAGTTTTTGTAAGTCATATCAAGTTTTAAGGTGGTTTCTATAAATTCTCTAAATCTGTGGTTTTAAAATTTGTTCAAACTGTTTATATTTGATTTTTTTTTGCTTAAAAATTATTTTTAGGTCTTGTTTATGCTTCTAAATTGTTTCTAAATACAGTAGGAAAAGAGCAAGTTAAGTGTGCATTTGTCTTGTTAAATTTAAGTGTCAATCCATCAAGTGTTTAAGTTTTAAAGTTTAAAAAGCTAATTTTCAATCTCAGATTTAGATAAGTTAATGGAAGTTTTAGGGTCAAATTTTCTTAGCATAAGCTAATTAGGTATTAAGGTCAATCTGTTTGAGCTTATTTTGGATTTTGGTTTTTCTTTGCTAGCTTAAACTTAGGTAGCAAATAGTTATTTAGCTAAAAAAAGGGCCAAAAGTAGTATGAGCATGCAGTCTGTTTCACCCTAGGTTTTGAGCTTATTTAGTGTTTGATTGAGCTTAAGTTTAGTTTAAATTAGCTTATTGAGTCATAATCTTCATCTGTTTTTATGTTTTAGATTCAAAATTTGCTTTTTGAGCTTTTAAAATACGCTGCAAATCTGTCTTTTCATTTCAAAAAGCCAAAATCAAGTTTGTAGTCTGTCATTTTTATAAGTCATTTTCTAGCTTATTTCTTTAGTGTGTCTGCTTTAATTTTGCTTATATATATGTTCTTGGAGTCTTAAACTCAACATGTTTTCACTTTTTAGCTTTTTCTATTTGCACTAGGAACACATTTTTGGGTGTACAAAATTTTTAAAGTATACTAACTAAATAACACTAAGAACACATTTCGATGGATCTGTTGCAATTAAGATAAATTTGGAAAAAATTAATGTGGATTAAACAATATAAGACATAACCAATCTGTATTGGTTCCCTATTTAAATATTAGCTCGTGCATGTTAATATATTAATCATGTACAAAAAGTCATACACTAATCATTCACTAATCTCCACAGACATTGATATATTCGATAAAACATTTAGCGAGGTGTTGTATTCAATAAAACAAACATAATAATCCATAAAAGAAGGACCTTTACATCATTGATGATGCACATTTTCAAATGATGTTTGATTACTATTCTTGTATGTTTGAAAATTGACAAGTAAACTGGCTTGTTTCCTAAACAAAAGAAGAACATCAATGTTTACTTGTTGAAAAATGATTCTTGTGCCTACAAATCATGCCTACAAATGAACCTAATAATTTGATTGGTTGATTGATTTTGAAAAATGATTGGTGGAAATTTAAAGAAAGAAAATGCATAATACAAATATACAAGTGATTAATGGATGTTGACCCACATCACATGTTGTAAGATTAAATAGCATTACTCTTACTTGTTAGGAAGGAAAGAGCAAAATGGATGTTGACCCACATCACATGTTTCGATCCGACAATAATTCATGTGCATCATATCATATACAAAACACTTTAAATAATACAACTATTATAAAAAATTGATATTGAAAGGTTCCCATTTTAAAAAAAAAAAAAACCGCGTCATGGCACAAAAGCAACTTTCGTGGGACATGGGTTACTTGATACGCAAATCCACTGATTATGCCTTTGTTATATAAACCAAAGGCGAACTACGAGAATATCCAACTCCCATATTTGTCTCTGAGGTTCTTCAATACGAGAAACCATCTTTCTTTGTTTGCAACTCTGACAACTTGTATCAAGACCAAGATATCCCTTGTATGGATTCAGAAGACGAGCTTGATGCTGGTCAGATTTACTTTATTCTTCCGAAATCAATGCTTGCTCTTCGTCTTAGTGCCTCCGATAGGTCACTATCTGTCAAAGCCAAGTCTAGCTCTTGATTCAACTACAAATTCTAATTCCCTTGTAAAGAGACAAAGATAACAATGCTTCGTATTTTCGCCTTGGTGTTGATGGAAAGAGTCGATTAATGTTGTCTAGTCGAGGGAAGAGAAAAAACAAGCAGAATTATTATATGAATGGAGGTTATACGACTGCGAATTCAAGTCTATAAAGGATAGATGCCAAGATAAGGAGAGCGAGATTGGTCTGATCGATCCTTTAGTCTTCTTTAAATTGTTACCAAGTATACGAAAACGCCGAAGGCTGTGATAATTAATTTACTACGTCTCATAGTATAGTTCATGACATGAGTTTTTGGTGCCGTGATCTATGTATGTATGTATGTACAGGTTTTGAGCTAGGCATGATAGATAATTTTTTGTTACATCCAGAATTGCTTGATGTTTCAATCGAAAGAACTGTGAGTGTAAGAGGGCGTGTTGTTAGAATGTACAAAGAGGTTTTTTAAACGCTACTCTCTTTGTTAATTACTATCATCCACACAAGAGTCCCACAAACCCTAAAGTTGATCAATCCTTTCGCATTGTTAAATTTCTTGCAAAAGGGAACTGAAATTATAATCAACAAGTATTATGAAATGTATAACAAGAAGAAGAAAAGTCATATCCATGCGACGATTATCTTAAAATGTCTATCGAAAAGAAAGCATGCATGAAACCATGAACTAGATTTTGATAGTGAAACCAAAGATATATACTGCATGGCAATCAAATGTTTTGTTTGATTGTGGTTTAAAGAGTGAAAGAGCTAGTTTTGGAAGTTGATGGAGAGGAGGGGGTCTTGATGCATTGGCCATGTAAGTGCCCGTAGGCCACAGGAGATAAGGAATAATGAATTATGTATAGTTTCTCATCTTTCTTCCAGATGGGCTAATAAATCTCAATCAGTGCAAAGGGCACAAGGATGAAAAAAACAAAGGTAGAAATCAAGCGGATTGTGGTGGGCGCCTCTTTGTATCCTAATGCTATCGACGGTGATAATGTAAGAAGAAAGGTTTTAGAGATATAATTTGGGGTTTGGAGATTTTCTCATAACAATGATCAATATATAGGAATGACTTGACTAATAACTTTGACTATAATAAATTACTTTGACTAGAAACTTTGACAATCATAAATTACATTGACTAACAATAACGAGGTTGTTGATGGTGATAGAATCATGAGAAATATTGGCGAACAGATAGGTTTCTCTTTTGATGGTTGCAATGTCGACGGTGGACTAACATGTTTCTGTTAATCCTTCGTTCGAATGTTTACATGATATTAGTTTGTTTTTCAATGAATGTAATCTGCCTCAATGTTAATGTTCTTTTTGAGGATAAAAAGAAATCTTGGATTCGAAGTATGGTGGATAACGTTTTGCCTTCTTTTTTGGGTATTTTTTTTTTTTTGGTAAAAAGGAGAAATTATATTACCAAATGGAGAATATTGATGTGAATGTTATCAAGTCTTTGTGGCCAAGAGATAATATAGAATTTGCTTTTTGTGACGCGGTCGGGGCTAATGCAGATAAAGAGATTTTGTGGGCTTCCCTTGATGCACTCATAAGCTCGTCGGATGTGATTTGGGTAGGTTTTGGGGATTTTAGCGTGGTGCGGTCTCGCGAGGAGAGAATGGGATGTGGTTGCTTGCTCGTTCAACGACCTTATTGCTCGCAGCAGCCTCATTGACGTTGTGAGCCTAACGGATCAAACTACTCTTCCACT
>BQNB010175220.1:0-13183 GCA_026074375.1 Tanacetum coccineum
GCCCATTCATTATGGGTCTGGGTATAAGTACTATTCGCGGGTCGGGTTCATGACCCGAGGTTGGACTATACGTCATCAGGTTGTTGACTTAGTTGTTTTTTTTTTGCCGTCAACTTTCTCTTTCTGCCTTGGTTGACGGGTTAATTGTTTATTTGGAAAGTCCGTATTTTGCTTTGTTTGCAGCCACGCGCTAGGGGTGTTCGCGGGGCGGTTCGGTTCGGTTAGTTGGAAGATTTAAACTATCCGTCGCGGGGAGGGTAATTAATTTTACTATCCGTTGCCGAACCTACTAGGCGGGTAACCGGGCATCGGTACCCGAAGTGAGCGTTACCCTCGGATTCGGGTCACGGTTAATAAACCGATTTTTAACGTTAATAGAGTTTAACCGAATAAAAAATAACAAGTCTATAACAAAAATAGTATTTCTAGTCAAATTAAAAAAATGACGTTTGAATTTATAAGTCATATAAAACCATAAGTATTTCCGTTACAAATAATCTCAAATCAAATTATTCGATAAAAACGTAATTAACAAAAAAATATTACTCAACATTATAAAATAATTATCACATTAATCAATTTACACACATAGAGTTTTACAAAATGTTTCCTTAGACAGTGAAAAGGTCGTATAAAAGATAAAAGTAATATTAATAATTTGGTATAATAAGTGTACAATTAATTGAATATTATTTAGAAAATAAAACATAGCATAATATTCAAGTTCGGTTCCGGGATAACCCGAATTGATATCTAAAAGTAAAAACCAAAACCGAACCATTTAAGCTGGATTTTTCGGTTTTAGGTCATTTTTTTATGGGTTGTTGACTTAGTTGTTTTTTTTTTGCCGTCAACTTTCTCTTTCTGCCTTGGTTGACGGGTTAATTGTTTATTTGGAAAGTCCGTATTTTGCTTTGTTTTGCTTTGTTTGCAGCCACGCGCTGTTGTTTCAAGTGCCTTCATTATTTATTTGGAAAGTCCGTATTGGGCATGTCTTTCTAGGCCCACAAATATTTTTTAGGTATTGATATTGGTCATACCCTTTCAGTTTTCGATTTTGCCACGTTTTCCCCAAGCAGTTTTCTGCTATCTTTATGTTGGTTTTTCTTGCGTAATCATGAACTGTGATAGTCCATTTTTCAATTCCGATTCATGAACTGTGATAGTCCATTTTTCAATTCCGATGACATGCTTGACTGTGACGAGATGTTTTTGCAGCGTGTAAGTTTGTAACCATGTTCCTCATTCTGAATTTCTGTTTCTTTGCCTTGTTATCATACATAAATATACCGCAAATAATCGAAGTTGTATCAAATTATATCGTTTTCTACAGAAGTTGGGCCGGAGGCCCAAAACAATTGGTTAACACTTTGATAGTTTGATAACATCTCACCCAATACCCATTATGTAATTATGTTGTCACATTTTATAACATGCACTTTAGTAATAGAAAGATAATCTAACGATCGGTATAGATAAAATTGTGTTCTAAGAAGCTGTCGGGATTACCGGCAATTCTCGTAATCTTGTGGAAGAAGGTACGGCTTGTTCATTGCATGTTCTCTCGAAATTCCGTTAGAATATGCAGTGCACAAGCCAACTAGTGTGAGGATATCAGTTTATCACTATACACTAGTAAACTAAAATAAATAATTATATATCATCTAATCAATGTATTTGCTGATATCATTTATTGTAAATCATGAATAAGTGTTTACTTGTATAATGCTGTTTTAGTTAATTTGGTCTCCTTTTTGGGTTGCAAAGTGGCTATTATATTACTGCACTTAGTTCAGCCAAATATAAATACATAACCAAAGTAACATGATCATATAGTTAACTTCATGTTGTCTGTATGTAGCAACTCATCTACTAGGATTTACAGTTGTACATTCCTCTTGATTAGATATCGAGTATATTAGATTTTCAATCATCGGACAGGTAAATTTGTTGCAAAAACAACCATCTTATGCGCACAAAACTAATAAGAACCATCATATTAACAAGTTCAGCCATTAAAATCACAAGAAATTACAAACTTTAGTCATTTATAATTTGAAATAAATTAAAATGATAGTCACATAAGAAAGTAACGAATATAACCGACATCCCTATAGTGATCATTTAGTTTGTGGCTTCTTCCACAACACCCCAATCCTTTTGAGCACGTTACCATTTTTCCTCTTTATTAACTCATCATCATCGTTAACATTCTCATTATCATCATCAGTATCCACGCTACTAGGTGAACCCGTGTTCATCCTTTTCCTTGGGCTAAAATGACCCATTGACCATGTTCTATCCACCAACTTTTGACTATTGTTGTCACTACTCTCATCACAAAGCATGGCAGTAGCAGCCTCTGCTGCCTTTCGCCATTGACTCATTTGCACTTTCAACCTTTTTAACTCTTCCTCTACTTCACATTTACTCATCTTCACTGCCTCAACGACACCATCTGCTTTCTTGATTTCCAGTTTGAGCTTCTCGTTTTCTTCTGACTTGTTGCATACTTCTGTCTCAAGACTCGTTATGTTTGACTTTAAACTGTTGAAGTCGTGGTTCATTTTCTTGATTTCTAGTTTGAGCGTCTTGTTTTCATCTGACTTTTCACGTAATTCTGTTTCCACATTTGCTAGACCTGAATTTAGAATGTTGGAATCTTGCTTGGATGCCTCCACCAAACCATTCATTTTCTTGAGTTCAAGTTTGAGTTTCTCATTTTCATCTGACTTTTCGCATAAGTCTGTCTCCAGGCTGGTCAGCTTTGACTTTAAACCGCTGGTGACTTGTTTTGACTCATTTTCCGCCTCATTTGCTAGATTTGTTGTCTTCATTTTTTCGATAATATCTTCTAACAAACGTACACGTGCTCTTGAATGGTCTAACTCCAAAATAATGGTATTGTGTTCATCACTGTTTAACTTAAGTGACTCCATGGTCTTTTTTGCTGTTTCGAGTTGCAGTAACGTTTCACTTGCTAAGGCTTGGGCATGAGATTCTGAACATTTGCTATTTTCAAGTTGGTTCTTCATTTCCTCCATGAGTGAAAGTGTTTCACTCATATTCTCTTTCAGTTTATATATCTCCGTGTATGCTGATTCTGCTTCCTTGGTTTGATTAGCTTCAGATTCTATTGCTGTGTCGAGTTTGACTTTTAGTTGCTCAATCTCTAGTAAGGCGGTAGCCAATGCAGATGAATGAGTTGAGTTCCATGCTTCATCGTTGTTTTGATCCTGTATTTTTTTTCATTCTTTAGTCGGTAATTTTGATCTAACTAGTTCATGGGATCTATGCAAGACGCCACGACCCTCATTACATGTGTACCATATTGTGGTTTGAAAAAACGGTCCCTAAGAAGTTAATAACACATGGAACTATGATAAACCAGGTGTCAAGTTATACACACTAAGCCAATTCATTGAACTTTTTGTTTTTAGTGATTTGCTTAGAAAAAAAATGTTACATTCTTCCATCAAATATGAGTAAAAATTCCCTTGTTTTTTCCTGAAATGAAAATACATAAATCATATGGACCAAAAAGTACGTTATATTGTTAATAGTGGGTAAACATGTCTTGAGACAGAATTATGCGAATTCACATGTCTTAAGACAGAAGTATGCGAAAACAGAGATATATCTGTCCTAAAACTTCATATGTTATCCACTTTTCCAACCATCTATTTCGGCCATTATACCGTTTACACTTTCAAATCTTTCCAAAACGGTAACGCGTTATTGTTTTTCATATGGACTAAATTAAACACAAAGTACATGTGAAATGATCGTTATTGGGGCTTAGTAAATTGACATTGAAATTTCCCAAAAAAGCAAAATGTCATGTAAAGAATTAGCATGTAAGTATGGAGATCAAGCATACTGTTTACGATTATACTGAAAAAAAAAAGTAATTATGCTCTTTGTTGAGAAAAACCGAGCTAAAGTGTTGTTAGGGACTCTTCAAGATTTAGATGGCCAAGACTTAGAAGCTCGTTTCTGGACTCTTCTGCAATCGAGTTTGACTTTTAGTTGGTCAATCTCTAGTAAGGCGGTAGCCAATGCAGATGAATGAGTTGAGTTCCATGCTTCATCGTTGTTTTGATCCTGTATTTTTTTTCATTCTTTAGTCGGTAATTTTGATCTAACTAGTTCATGGGATCTATGCAAGACGCCACGACCCTCATTACATGTGTACCATATTGTGGTTTGAAAAAACGGTCCCTAAGAAGTTAATAACACATGGAACTATGATAAACCAGGTGTCAAGTTATACACACTAAGCCAATTCATTGAACTTTTTGTTTTTAGTGATTTGCTTAGAAGAAATGTTACATTGTTCCATCAAATATGAGTAAAAATTCCCTTGTTTTTTCTTGAATTGAAAATACATAAATCATATGGACCAAAAAGTATGTTATATTGTTAATAGTGGGTAAACATGTCTTGAGACAGAAGTATGCGACAACGGAGATGTATCTGTCCTAAAACTACATATGTTATCCACTTTTCCAACCATCTATTTCGACCATTATACCGTTTACACTTTCAAATCTTTCCAAAACGGTAACGCGTTATTGTTTTTCATATGGACTAAATTAAACCCAAGATTACATGTGAAATGATCGTTATTGGGGCTTAGTAAATTGACATCGAAATTTCCCAAAAAAGCAAAATGTCATGTAAAGAAAATTAGCATGCAAGTATGGAGATCAAGCATACTGTTTACGATTATAACTTGAAAAAAAAAGGACTTACATGCTCTTCGTTGGATGAAAACCGAGCTAAGAGATTTTGAGACTCTTCAAGCTTTAATGTCAAAGCTAGAAGCTCGTTTCTGGACTCTTCTGCATCTAGTTTAGCGTGTTTTTTCCAAGATTCAGACACAATTAATTGATCCTTAACAGTCCTCAAAGCATCCTCGAGCTGAGAAACCTGAGTTTCGATGTTTCTGCAAAACTCTTCCTACAACGCTTCTTTCTGCAACTGAAATAGGAAAATACAACATATACTGAAATATACAGCATCCTTTTAACCCACAAAATAGTCTCTCACAGTCTCATCATTCACGCAAAGAAAAAAGTTTTAATAATGAATTTTTAATGACAACTTTGCAGCATTTTAGCTTTCAAAGTTATGATTTTGTTCCTAATAAGGTCCCATTTGTTTTGCTAATTAATATTTATGTCCTTATTTCTATTGGTGTAAAAAGAAGGTTGTTATCATGGGTCCATGAATTGATGTAGTATGACTAAAAATGTTACCCAGAAATTGAAAAAGGATAACATGAATTTGATGGTACCTAGTCTAATGGTATCAAGATGTATATGAGGTCTTTAGGTTATGAGTTCAAGTCTTACATAAGACATATATAAAAAATTTAAGGTATTTGTAAGTCTGGCATTTTTGGAAAAAAAATTACCTCAGTAGCAACTGGGCCTCTTGTTGATGCGCGATCAGAAATTTTAGGACTTCTAGTTTTCGGCAAAGAATTGGTTTCAAGACTAGTTGTCTTGAGTTGTCGAACAACACGACTAGAGCTCTTTTGTGTAGTGTCTATAGAAACCGAGCGAGGACTTATCCTCTGAGCACCTTCAGATCCCGAAGAGCTCTTTATGCTGCCAATACGAAATCAAATTCAAACTACAAGATACTTAGACATATATATTAATACTACCACAATACAATAAATAAGGTTACCAATAGTGTAACTTATTTATATCACAAGTAGCTATATATTGTTATTTAGACACCTACTATATATTGGTAAAACAATTCATTACCTTGCTTTTGGAGTCTGCATTTGAAATTCAAAACCAACCCAATATGGAAATTAAATGATATATGACCCACAAAACCTGCAAAAATTTCAACAAAGCAGAATGATAATGTATCAAGCCTGCAAAACTAGCCTCGGGTTTCGCGAAAAAACCGTTAATATGGCATCGTAAAAGAGTAACTTTACCTGTTGTTCCAAAACTTGGAAGGAGAATAAAAGAGAAGTTAATGTGAAAATGAAGAGTAAATGTTGTGATGTTGTAATGTGTATGGGTACATTGAAATAGGCAAGTGGGTATGTATTTTTAATGATATACTAACAAGAAAATTGATGTATTGCTTGCATGTGCCAAGAGACAACAATTATACGATTTAGTCAACTCTCAAAGGTTTACTTTGGTCTCTTAATTAATCATTGTCTTTTTTAGTGAGATGTTAGTACTTAATAGTCGTTGATTATTATTTGAGTCTTGTTTTCGACAGATTTTTAATGATTTTTGGACTAAGAGAACTAGGTACCGTTGATGACATGGGGTGGTGTCATGGGAAAAAGTTGTGTCACATCAACACTTTTTCGTATAACACCACGATCTATCACAACAACAAAAACGCACATCTTTCATGCAAAAGTGATGTCATAGGTCTACACATAACCCATTAAAATACAAATACACCACCGTAAAAAAATGCCCACCGTGTGGGCTTTTATTCTTGACGCGAGAGGCTAACAGCCAAGCCATGGTATGGTGTTCGTGCCGTCGTTGTCGGCTGGTGGGATGACGCCACCTTAACCGCCAATTGTACCCTACGCTCTAATTGAGTTTTGTTAAGCGAGAAACGAAGATTGATCAATATTTGATGACATGTCACGTAAACTCCAAATTTCCCGGACTATTTTGTTTGGCAGTGATGGAACCAAGTTTTAACGTGACTGGATGCATAAAAAAATTCATTTGTAACTTAAAGGTATACATTTTTTTTGATCGGGTGCAAGGTAAAATTGAAGTTTTTATAAAAATTAACTCTACGAAACATAATTTTATCGACGTCCTGTGACATCACTGGATTATTAGAGGATAAATTTTTAGGGTCCGTTAGGGAGTGTTTTACTGAGTAGAGGGTTAAGGTTTGACGGGGTGGTTTTTGGGAGGCGGCTCAACGTAGCCACTTAGGTCTGAGGATCAGACCAGCATACCATGTTATGATTTATTATTGATCACACTATATAGGGGATTACAATAAAACCCTAACGGACCATAAGCTCACAAACCGGGTTTGAGCCAATTTATCCTTTAATATATTAGACGATTAGATTATGGCCCAAATCCGGTTGTAGGCTTGGGTCCATTAGGTTTAGGGTTAGTTGGCTTATTCTCCAAAATATGTTTTATTATAAATAGAGATATCTCATTATGTAATCACACAAAAACACAATCAATAAAACTCTAATGGACCCTAAGCTCACAAACCGGGTTTGACCAATTTGTCCTCTAATAGGACAGCCCATAGTCGCGTCACTGCTGCTTGGCATATGAAGCATGGTAGTAACCAATAAAATGTGCAACTAATATTATTGAGAAGTAGCTAAACGTCAATTTCACTCTTTAATATCTACGCCATTTGAGAAATTTACAAACACAATAAATTTCATATCCTTAAAACTATATTATTCCTCATTTTGAACAATTATTATTAAGTGGAATCTGTATAATATATTGTTAAACACACCTGCAAATTAAACATCAATTAATTTAGCAAGAATCAATCAATGGTGATGAAATATAATGAATTAAATGGAGTATCTGAGTAGCAGTTGAAGCATGTTTGGTTCCCTCCATTATTATTTTCACGAGGGTCATGCCAGAAAGATAGTACATTACAAATTACCCATTTTACCCTTCATTATTAATGGATAATGCTAGTTTACTAAAGGCATTTTGGTCATTGCAAAATATTCACCATTTTTGTCCGTGATTAAAGGTGGCAATACAAGACTTTTATTAAGTGCACAATTGTGAGTTTGACTAATATTGAAAAAGAAATTGTGTGAAAATGCTTTGTTTAAGTTATGAAATGAAAAAGTAAAAGAGACCAGGCTTATCATTTTTTGCTAGTGAAATAAATTGTTTTCGGTGATGAGCTTGAAATAAATTATTGCAAACTAGTTAGTTTGATGTTTATTGTATTTTTAGTAAGACAAATAGTTAAAAAAGTGTTTGTGCATATATGATATAGTTTGTCGTGAATAAAGTGTATGTTTGACGCAAGTAACTGCTGCTAGAATTGCTGTAGATGAAGCGGGAGCTAGAAAAAGTAAATTATTTTAATAAGCTATGTAAAGTAGCATTTGATTTTAAGATAAATATGATAAAATATATTTTTAAAATTAAAATCTGTAATAAGTTAATCAGACAAACAAAACTTATATTTTAAATGGCTTATTTTTCTAAAAGATAATCATAATTTTCTCAAAAGCTAATATGTCAATTGCCAAACATGCAATGTTTTTAGCGTTTGTTGCAAATGGGTAATTTTTGGTTGTTAGTTTAAAGTTACGTGCTTAATCGCGTACATTCTTCGGGGCTACCGAGTCTGTTTAAATATTGTCTTTGACGCCATCTTTTGACGAGCATGTGAACCGATAAGTTGTATTTCAGCAACACTACAACAAAATAGTTGATTTTTCACACTTATTAAGGCATAAATTCACACTTTAAAATGTGTGGATTTGAAAAGTTCACACTAAGCTTGGTGTGAACCAATTGAGTGTAGCGAATAATTTCACGGTATCCTTGTGTATATGAGTTCCCCACCAACCTAGAGGTTGTGGGTTCAAGCCTTGCTGGAGGCATGTGTGAAATATTTTGTGAGATATGCGGTGTAAATTGTGAAAAAAATGCCGTTCTAAAAAAATAATAATAATAAAATAAAAATTTATAAAAAAACTTCACACTTTAAAGTGATGATTTTGAAACAATTGTTCACACTTTCAAGTGTGATGTTTATGATTTCTAAAACAATTCTTCACACTTTTAAGTATGAGTTTTTAATTTTTCGTGTGAAAATTTAGAAACAATTCTTCACACTTATAAGTGTGAATATTCTGAAAATAAAGTTCATACTTCATAAAGTGTGAAGAAAAAAATGTACAAATGACAAAAAGCGTGTATTCGATTTAACGTATAAATATATTGTTTAAACTAAACCACTGGAGCATTAGTCCAATGGGTGGAGCTCTCGTGCTTGAGTCAATAGACATGGGTTCGAGTCCCATCATTGGCATTTGCTTCAGATAGGTACCCGCCTCCGCAAAACCTATGAGCACACCGGAGAGACTTTGTGGAATATTGTTTAAACTAAGCCATCCCATAAACCAACTTAACTGGAAATAGATCACATAATAACTTAGAAATAAAATCAGGAAACCAAGGGCTCTTAATATCAAGAACATGACATTTCCAAATACATGAAAAGAGATAGAGATGGGTACCTACCAAATATAATGAGCCTTGAAGCTTTTAATAGTGACTTAACATGCTTTGTGAATTTGTGGATAAGCCGTGCACGTTAAAATCTCTTCGATTCATTTATTTCGCTACATCTATAGCAAAAAGAGTACTGTAAATTTACTGGGTCCATAACAAAGATAGATCAAAAGTGATGTAGACTAAAAAACGAGATAACACAAATTGAATTTGTTGATTTAAACGAATATCAGAAACAATCTTTCAACTATCGAAGAGATAGAGATGGGCACCTACCAAATATAATGAGCCTTGAAGCTTTTAATAGTGACTTAACATGCTTTGTGAATTTGTGGATAAGCCGTGCACGTTAAAATCTCTTCGATTCATTTATTTCGCTGCATCTATAGCAAAAAGAGTACTGTAAATTTACTGGGTCCATAACAAAGATAGATCAAAAGTGATGAAGACTAAAAAAAGGAGATAACACAAATTGAATTTGTTGATTTAAACGAATACCAGAAACAATTTTTCAACTATCTTTTGATTCAAAAGAATACCGATAATCAGATAAATTCTTAAGAAAACTGCAAAAAATAAACTTTTCATATAACTTGAAACTCAATAGCCATTTTGACAATACACTTATTAAATAGACATACAAAATTAAAATGGGTCTCAAAAAACAAACGGCCCGAAAACTAGCCCACTTGAATAACAGACCCACTTGTTTTTAGAAGCCTACATTTATGGAAGAATAAAAATGTGTTACTTAAGTGAATGGTTGTATGATTTATTTGTTTGGTTACGTCTAGAAGGGAAGTGCAAACATAAAAAAACACAAACGACCAAGAAACCTATCAAAGTTTTAGTAGCGTTGTATATATATATTGATGCAGGGCATGTTCGAGCTCCGACTCCTCTGGCTTAGCCGTCGGTTCTTCGGTCAACACGTGAAACAAAGAAACCTTATCAACAAGAATGTTTTAGTTTTGGTCTTTGTTTTGTTTATTTTAAATTGTTGCAGGGCATGTTTTCGTGCATCCGATCTCCTGATGGTTGGGCTTAGCCAATGTTCGGTTATTCGGGTCAACTTCGTGACAGTCAAGTGTTTAAATTATTTTGAAGAGATTGGAAGGGGGGAGGGAAAAAAAAAATGACAATTTTTAATTGTCAATTATCTTTTTTAAGTTATTATTTTGTTAAAGTTTATGTTTAGATTTTAGGAATTGATTTGTTTTTTATTTGAAATGTCAAAGATTGTATTTGACTTTCTCCTGTCAAAGATTGATTTGTACTTTCTTACCATTATATATGTAATGGTTTTGGTGTTTGGGAAAATCTATAAGTTGATGACTTATAGAAAAAAGAGGTTTTCTCTTATGAAGTCAACGGGACCCGGTTTTTGGTTTTTGGGCACCCTCTTTTGAGGGTTTTATTGAATTCCTTGTTCTTTGTTATTTGTTGTGGTTTTCTTCCAATTAACCACAACGATCATCGCCTTCATTTTTTTTTTTTTTTTCTTATAAAACTCATCATCTTATTGATTTTCCAACACCTAAACCTATTACATTTATAGGGTAAGGGAATGCTCAAATTACAATATTTTTGACTAGGAAAGGTCAAAATTACAAATCTTTGACTTTTTCAAAAATATAAAGAAGTGAAGAAAGAAACAAATCTATTCCTAAAATCTAAACATATCTTTAACAAAAATAATAACATTAAAAAAGATAGATTGACAATTAAAAATTGTCATTTTCCCCTTCAATCTCTTCAAAATAATTAAACACTTGACTTCACGTGTTGACCGAAGAACCGATGGCTAAGCCAGAGGAGTCGGAGCTCGAACATGCCCTGCATCATATATTGTTACGGAAAATGAATAAAATAGTAACATGGAAGAAATATCATTTCTCATAAAATATAAAGTTATTCTTTGATATAGCTACAATCAACATTGATTTGCACCTAGAATTTTGATAGAAAGATAAGCAATTGATTCGTAATCAATGGGCCTTATTTAAGATCTTGCTTCAGGTTATTTAGAAGGTTTGAGCCACACCTCAAAATAGAGTAGATTGTTACAAACCTTTTCGTCGTGTAAAAAAGAGTTAGATATGTACAGATGACTCGAAGTTGTTGTAGAAAACATAACGTACCCAATAACAATAACTTTATTATAACGAAATAGAAAGAAATACAACGCATAATTAATAATCAAAGTAAAAAGAAGAGTGTTTTCTTCTTTTAATAGTCTTTGGTTGTTTTGCGAGTTCGTTTCGTTAGTGTTTTCTGTTCCTTTTCGTTCTTTGTTTGTTGGATCGTTTTTGCGTGTATATCGTCTGCTAGTTTCTTTCTAGCCTTTTTTAATAAAATTCCATTTGCCGTTAAAAAAAAAAAAAGAGTAAGAGAATTAGAATCAACATTATAACATAATAGAGACATAGTCGAGACCCATATATAACACGGTTCTTTTAAAATAGTTCACGTCTACTAATACAACATTTATTTCCCAAGTTACAACGACTTAAGGAAATTAGTGTTTTATATGTAAAAAGATATTTCAATTTAAAAATAAAAGTGGTTTTTTAATTAACAAGTGACACATGTCACTCTAAGATGTAGTTCCTTAAAATGAGATAAATGGTCAAGATTGCACATCTTTATATTTCCATAATAAGTAAGTTTAAAAAGTCTGAATTTTTAAGACTTTTTAAAAATAAAATGTCCTAAATGCTTTATAACATCGTATAGATTTAGTTAATGTATTGTTATATCTTACCCTGAAATTTTGATAAGGGGCTAATTTTATCTTTGTCCCATGAGCGCATAATGTTTGTGATACTTGCCTCATAAAAAAGTTTCTTCTACAAATACCTTAAGGCGATTTGAACAATTTGGTCGATTTGGACGACTTTCACCAAAATTGGACAAGTGTCTCAAGTCGCCCAAGTATTTGCATGGACACTTGTCAAATTTTGGTGAAAATTACTCAAGTCAACTTGGAGCATTTGTAGAAGAAACTTTTTTGTAAGACAAGTATCACAAACATATATACTCATGAGGCAAAAATATTTTATTGTTTTCAATTTATAGTAGGTTCAAATGCCAAACTTTGCTTTAGTAAAGTCATTCGGTATGATGGGTTTATAAAAGGTTAATAAACATTAAAATGTTTATGTATTTAATTTATTTGTTATATAAAATATTTTATGAAGTTGTAAAGATTTATGCTATAGTAATATAAGTTTATAATATCAAAAGTTCTCAAAATGATTGATGTATTAATGTATAAACATTCATAAAAAATAAGTTTATAATATCAAAAGATCTAAAAATGATTGATGTATTAATGATTTATAAAAAGTGATGCACTCCTTTTTGCTTTATGTTAATGAAAAACAGCTGAAAGGTTAAATTAAGGTTATCCTGTTTTGTATGCCATTTTTATTTATTTATAATGGATGTGAATGTGAAATCACTCTTTTACATTAGTTACAAAAATGTTAGATCTAGAATATGGAAATGGGAAGTGATTTGTGCACTATTTTTTTTAGCTATACACCACTAAATGACACCGGTAATGCACACAGTACAACACCGGTATGCACGATTAGTAGTGTATGGCTAAAAAAAGGTGGTGGACAAATCACTTTCCGATGGAAATGTGTTCCAAGATCAAATTCCATTGTGCCGAGACTATATTATGATATTATCCTTTGTCCCCATTAAAACATATATAAACTTCTTACAATCTTTTTTGCCTTATTCTTCCATTTTGGCCCCTCGTCAAGTGGTTCAAATGTCAAGTGTCGATAAAGGGTTACCGGAAAACACACCTTTAGAAATGTTTTCTAGATTAGAGCTTAGTGAAAAGGTAAAAATGGCTTCTCGATCTAGTATAGCATGGTCCAATATCAACACATTTGAGCAATGGAGTC
>BQNB010175221.1:0-13183 GCA_026074375.1 Tanacetum coccineum
TAAGATGGCCGTGAAGAAATGCATTCTTCACATCTAACTGATGAATAGGCCATTGTCGAGAAACTGCAAGGCTAAGAACAGTCCGTATGGTAGCAGGTTTGACAACAGGGCTAAATGTCTCATCGCAGTCGATGCCTTGTTGTTGACTATGACCATTTGCTACTAGTCGAGCTTTGTACCGATTTAAGGACCCGTCCGCATTATATTTGTGTTTGTACAACCATATAGAGCGGACAATGTTGACATTTGGTGGGCGAAGAACAAGTACCCATGTGTTATTGTCAATGAGAGCTTTATATTCGTCACACATAGCTTGTTTTCAGTTAGGATCTCGAAGGGCATGAAAAGAAGACTTGGGGATAGGGGATGAGGTAGTAACATGTAAGTTGTATTTGGGGTTAGCTTTCACAATCCTGACTTTAGAGCGTGTGACCATAGGGTGTTGCGAGGTGGGTGGTGGTGGTGGTGGGGTGGTTGGTGGTGTCTGTGTTGTTTGTGGTGATGGTGTTGATAGAGGAGTTGGCGGTGTTGATTGTAGAGTTATTTGTGGATTTGTTTGTGAGGTTATTTGTGGTGGTGTTTATTGAGGAGAAGTAGGTGTGGTAAGTAGGCGAAGTGCAATGGGGGACGTGTCGAGATTATCATCTAGGAATTGGTATGAGGGGGGTTTAGTTGGAGTCATGGAGCCAAAGGGAAAGATAGTTTCGTCAAATGTGACATGACGAGAAATGATGATTTTGTTAGTGTTTAGGTCAAGGCACCAATATTCGCGATGATTATAACAGTACCCGAGAAAGATAGATGGTGTGGTACGAGGGGCAAGTTTGTGCGTTGGAAAGGTGTAAGGATAACAAAGGCATCCAAACGTGCGAAGGTGATTGTAAGAGGTTGATTTGTTAAATAATTTTATGTAAGGGATGTCATTGTTGATAGAGGTGGATGGGAGGATATTAAGTAAGTAAGCGGCAGTGAGTAGTGCTTTGACCCAATACTCGGGAGGAAGACGGGCTTGAAAGAGGAGAGAACGTACTACGTTATTGATGGTACGAATCATGCGTTCAGATTTGCCATTTTGTTGAGATGTACGTGGGCATGAGAAACGAAATTGAATTCCATTAGTGGCAAATAATTCATGGAGAGTGTTGTTGTCAAATTCTCAACCATGATCACATTGTAAGAGGTTGGTTTGTTAAATAATTTTGAGTAAGGGATGTCATTGTTGATAGAGGTGGAGGGGAGAATATTAAGTAAGTAAGCGGCAGTGAGTAGTGCTTCGACCCAATACTCGGGAGGAAGACGGGCTTGAAAGATGAGAGAACGTACTACGTTATTGATAGTATGAATCATGCGTTCAGATTTGCCATTTTGTTAAGATGTACGTGGGCATGAGAAATGAAATTGAATGCCATTAGTAGCAAATAATTCATGGAGGGAGTTGTTGTCAAATTCTCCACCATGATCACATTGGAAAGCTTTGATTTCACGGTTGAATTGAGTTTTTACAAATGCACGAAAGTGTAGGAGTTTTGACTGTGCATCAGATTTTCTGTGAAGTGGGTAGACCCACAAAAATGTGAATAGTGATCTAAGAAAAGGACATAGTATTTATATCCACTCATGCTAGAGACATGAGATGTCCAAAGGTCTGAGTGAATAATGTCAAAGGGGGATGTGACAATAGAGGTAAATCGTTGAAATGGAAGTTTTGTTTGTTTCCCTAACTGGCAGGCACGACACAAGTGTTGAGTGTTTTGTTTGTTTCCCTAACTGTCAGACAGGACACAAGTGTTGAGTGTTTTGTTTATTATAAGACACAAGGCTACGTGACGACAGAGTTTGAATTACAGTGTCACCGGGGTGACCAAGACGTTGATGCTAAAGGGAATGATTATTAGTAAGTAGGGCAAAGGCTGAGGCGGCAACGTGTAAGGGGTATAGATCACCCGTGCTGTCACAACGAAGAAGGGTTTGACGTGTATGATAATCTCGTACAGTGAAACCATAGGGATCAAAATCAATGGAGCATTTATTATCAGTGGTGAATTTACGTAGCGAAACAAGGTTTTTAATTATATTGGGTGTGACAAGAATATTTGTAAGGTGGAGTGGGTGATATGGATTAGGGATTTGTACATGTCCAGAGTGGGTGACAGGTATAAATGATCTATTTCCGACAATAACTGAATGAAATTTACGATTAAGAAAAGAGGTTTGAAGGTTACCGGTGTGAGATGAAAGGTGAGAAGTTGCTCCGGTTTCCATATACCATTACTGATCACGAGAAGCCATAAGAATAATCTTCCTTCTTTTTTTTTCGTCGATGAACAGTAACACCGATGAACAGTAACGTCGATGAACAGTAAGCCGATGAACAATAATGGCGACGAATAGTAATGTTTTTTTTATTTGGTGGAAAGGTTAATGACGTGAGGTAGAGAAAGAATAGAGGAGGAGACGACTGAGATTAGATTTTTTTAGGAGTGGATCGATATTGGCTGTGATACCATAAAAGAGATTGTTTTGCCTTGTGAATATTCATGTTCATTATGCTTCAATTTATAGATATTACATAGGGTTTACATGCTATACAAAGAATGGGCCATGGGCCGAATGGTACAGCTAGCGACAGGTTGTCTATTATGATATATGGTATGTCTAATGGTGTACATGTTGTCTAATCAATATATGGTACGACTAATAAGGTCAAAGTTGAAAAAAAACTTTAAAAGGCATAACATAACACTTTATACGGAGGGGGTATAGAGAATGCAATTTTTTTTTAAAAGCAAGGCCAAATATATCACAAGAACACCCTCGAATCAAGGGGAACGAGAGAACCACAAAACTTCCAAACAAAAAGAAAAGGAAAACAAAACACTACAATAAAAATACAAAGGATTTTTCTAACATGTGCCCCAGGGGCACATGTTAAGGTGGGGACACAGGCTGTGACACACAGCCTGATGTCCCCACCTTAACATGTGCCCCAAGGACACATGTTAGAAAAACTCAAATACAAATGACCCATGACAAAATTCTAAAAAAGCCGAGATCTCAATTACTTAAAAATCTCCAAAAGGCCAAAACTCACCCATTTCAATCAAGTTGAAGATTCTTGCAACAATTTGACAACAAAAGAAGAGAAAGCTATTGAACATGAGGGATGCAAGTTTATTGTCCATGATCTAAATGGTAAAGAAAATCCATAAAGAAATTTTCTTGTCTGCTATCTGTTAGGCTAGATGGTATAAAGGTGAAAAACTCACGTGACACGTCAGCGTCACATCAGTTTTCTCTCTCCAACTTTAAAACTCACCTCAATTCACCTTTAAACCGTAATAAGAACTCACCTTACATTAAAACTCAACATACTCACCTTTTTTTATTTAAATACTTTTATTCATAAACTAAAAACGTAAACGTAGAAAATTAATAAAAACGTAAACTAAATTAAAAAAATTATTCATAGATTAAAAACTTAAACGATACATAGATCGGAGACATGGCTGGATCCGTACGTGGTTGTGATGACGAACCACCCATTTGAGTTTGTGAGACGTAGTCTTGGTGGCTAAATGGAAACGAGGAATGTTGGGATTCGTAATCCTGAAACGCGGTTGGCTATGACCCGTAACCGTGAAACTCGTATTGTTCCGGTGTCGGTGCCTGATTTCGGTATGGTTGGTTTGGGTAAGGTTGATGATAGTATGATTGTGGTCGTAATAAGTTCGGGTTCGGTGATGGGTTTCGGAGTGTAAAGGTGCCTTCGGGTGTTGGCGGATTGCTTCGGTTGTGGTTTCTTGGTTGACGTTTGTTGGGTCGGGAAGTGTTTTTGTAAGACATTTTTTTGAAAATAAAATTGAGTGTGAAGTTTATAGAGAGATTGTATATAAATAGGAAAAGTTGTGTATAAAAATGAGTAAAGTAGTGGGCATTTATAGGTAAAATGTTCGGTTTGTTTAAAAAAAGTTTTTTGTTATATATACAACGGTTACTTAAAGGGGGGCACCAAAATTTAAAACTCACACTAGGTGAGTAACTCAACAAATGCACACAAACATTCGGCCAAACTCACCGAGCACATGGCAAACGAAAAAGTCACTTTAAAAGGCGGCATAAGAACTCACGCGTGAGTTTAGACTCACCGTGATGAGTTTGCTCTTATACCATCCTGCCTAAGACAAGAAGTTAGATTAATGGATCGTTGATTTGATAGATATTCTCATATTCCTAGCTTTTACCAAAAGATAGAATGGCTTTCCTTATATAACAGATATATTTTTAACTATTATTACAAGATAGCATAATAGAAAAAGTACCTCTTTCTTTTCCTTCCCTTTTGTTTTCTAAGAAAATCATTGCAAAGCGTAAACTTACATTGCCAAAACTTGCTGTAATAGTAAACCACGGGACTATATGTATATACTCCTTTTAAAGTAAATATACATATATATTATATATATATATATATAACAAACATTTATACATCAAATGCAAACTTGGTAAAGAAAATCCATCAAGAATAATGCAATGCATGTAAAATGGTCACTGTGCATGATCTAAATAGTTAACACTTTTTTGGTTAAGAAACATTACAATTAGGACACCGTCTTGATAATAACATAGTAAAAGTACAATGCATGTTGACAACATCCATCTCTTATAAAGCGACCAATCTGCTTCCACATCTTTATAATCCAACCTACTTCGTCGAACGTTTGGTTTCTTTCACTGCTCTCCTCCGATCCCCTTCGGGTTGCACCAATCAACGTAGCGTTTTAAATAAGTATGCTAATGTACACGTAAATACTAAAGGGCTTGTCACTGAAAAATAGATTAAGATATGCTACTATGCTCCATGCCTTAAACCCTACATAAACATAAAAAAATACGAGTAAAAATGAATTTTAGCAAAGCACACCCCCCCAACTGCAATGTTGATGTATGAAGTGTACGGATGCGAGAGGCGGGTCCAGAATGTGCATTGCAACCAACGTCACATGGAAAGACAATCGATAGTGGGTGGTTTTATTGGCTGATCTTATCTGAAACACCTTCTAACAATCTTTTAAGTTCTTACATAATTTGTAAATGTGATACTATCGGTACCCTTTGGTCCACTTAAAAGTACAAAAAGGTATAAAAGATTCTTTTTGTACCCCCTTTCTACTAGTATTAAGCAGTTTTAGAAAGCCGAGGTCGCTGTTTCGTTCTCATTTTTGTTGACGTGTTTATGTGTCTCTTTTGACTCTGTTAAAACTTTATAATTTTTATTCCGCGCTTTCAGTTTCACAGTTTTATAATATAATAATAACAAATTATAAATATACAAAACACATTGTAATAAAGAGTATAAATGAAGCACGATACAATAGTGGGGGGGGGACGGGTCAACGAATGCGGCTTTTTTTTTTGGGGGGGGGTATGTATAACGTAAGCAATTAGTTATTCATACTGTTAGTACACAAAATGTGTGACGGGGTGTGAGATGGATCTGGGACGCTTACTAGGCCAGGCAATAAGCCGTTGTTAGATTGGATATGTACTAAACAATTAACGAAATGATTTCCTGCACAAAGAGAGTTAAACCGTTAGCATCTTATCAGTGGGGCCGGACCCCCTTCGGACCCCACAATTAGACTCTGGCGTAAGAGTAAGAAATCATGTCAGAAGTATGTGTGTGTATTGAGAAGAGTTAGGAAAATCGTACCATTTGACGTGTTAGAGGTCCCTTTTATAGATGAGTGAAATACTAGGTTTTCCTAGTATTTCGCTTATTTCGTTAGTGGCCGAAGTGGGACCCTTTTCGGGAAAGGTTCCGTTACTATCGTGTCTGCGGACGCGGATTACCTTCCGTAGGTGGTTTGCGGAAGCGGCTTGCAACCTGTCCGCGTCCGTCTTATTACATTCAGAACGTGGTTAGTGTGGCACTGGGCTTAGTTTTGATCCGCTTACTTGTTTGGTTGGGCCCAGAGCCCATTGGGATAATACGGCCCAGGCCTAGAGGCCTGGTATGCCTATTATACGTCATCAAGTCCCCCCAGTCTAGTATGTCATTGCCTGCGGATTGTGTTCTGCGTGCAGTGATCGTTACTAGACTTAGGTTCTTTAGTGTCACGGCCTTCTGTTTTCCTTGACCGCCTTGCTTCTCCGCGACTTTTCTTGACCGGTTGGTAGGGTTTTGGACGACGTATACTTACCCCAACCTTTCGTTTTTCTAAGTGATTTGACAGTTACCCAACTGTCATCACGTTCCTTTCCCAGCTATTGATTGTGTTAGTGGGTTGCACGTGTCGTCATCCGGATGTTTGTTAGGTCAAATACGCCAAGGGTATAAATATCCCTTTCCATTTTCACTGTTTCCTTTTCCGATTTATCTCCATTGTTACAGTTTTTCAAGCTTTTCAACCGTTTTCCATACTTTTTTGCAACTCCCGATCTTTTTAGGCCACCAGGTCTTCTTCCTTTTCTTATACATCACGATGAGTTCAATTCATGATATTAAATCCAAATTAACTCAAAAGGCACTAGATGCGTTATATGCTAAGTACCATATACCTGCTTGTGTTCATCCTGCATTACCTGGTCCGAATAAAAATATTTTACAAAGTCCGAATGGCAAGATTGGTGTATATACTCGGTTTTTTGATTTTGCCAACTATTGGATCCCTTTGTCTCAGTTCCTTGTGGATGTTCTTGACCATTTTCGCATTCATCTTTTTCAACTGTCTGTGTTCGGGGCGGCTAAAGTTTCTCATTTTGAGATCTTGTATCGCGTCCACGGCTTTCAACCTTCTGTCAATTGCTTCCGTATGTTTAATACCAGTTCCCAAAATAAAAGGTGGATGTCGTTCAGCAAACGTTCCGACGCGGGTCCCGTTTGCTATAGCAAATTGTTGGATTCCGTAAAGAACTGGAACGACCATTTTTTCTGGGTTGATTCCGTGGCCTCCCTCTTTTTGTGTCATTGAACAAAAGCAAAACCTTAAGTAAAGACCCCCCTCCCAAGCTTTCTCAATATGACACACAAGCGTATGACTTCCTGCGTACCCATATCGCCTCATTCCGGAAATTTACAGAACCCTTCTTATGTTAGGTTGGTATAAGCCGTTATTATAAGCTGGATGAGAACTGTTATTCGACGTTTTAGGATGGCACTGAGGGTGGGTATACTTTGCTTTATATTCTAGATCTTATTATGCTTTGATTATACCTGATCATTTTCTTTTACTATGTTGCAGAGATGGATTTGTTTTCGTCCATCCGTCATTCTGACCCCACCAAGGTATTAATAGGGGAGAGAAATATTGCGGATGAGGAGGTCAAGCTATTAACGATGACTGAGGTCGCGTTGTTCTGCTGGTTCCTCTAGCTTCGGCTGCCTCGGGGGGTAGCAATAATAGTATTGATAAAATGTTTGACGATGGGAACGATGTTGAGCCGAAGCATCCTACCGGAGGAAATGATGATGTTTTGGCAGAGACTATTGCCAAGGATGTTTTGGAGGTTGTTGTTGAAAAAACTACGAAGTCTAAACAGAAGAGGAAAGAAACCGGGGATGCTAGTGTTTTCACTTTCCCTCCCAAGAAACTAAGGGAGGATTACCATGCCGCGACTTCTAATATCGGTGGGAAGTCTCTTGCTACTATCCGCAGTTTGATTTCAGAAGGTTCTAGTGTTTCGAGCTAGGTTGCAAAACCTCGTGATGATGGGCCCATGGATTCTGTGTCCGGGCTTAATTTGCGGACCCGTCCTCCCTCCATGAGGTATGTTGTATCTTATGATGATTCTTATCATTCAGGTTCACGTTCTGAGGTTAATTCTTTTGCTAAATCTCATGTTGCGGATGCCCTCGTAATGATTGTTGCCGTTACCACTACCATTGCTGTTGATGTTTCTGTTGTTCCGGTTTCCAAGGATAGGGTTAAGTCTAAAAATCTTGAAAATTTTAGGGATTCTGTGTCTGCTGGTGGGGCTAATGCAAATGTCTCCAGTTCCCCGAAGTTGAATGAGCCCGCAACTTCATCGGATTCTTTCTATGCTTCAAAAGATCTTGATTCTGAGACCCTGCACCGCATATATGTTCCTAAATGAAAAGTGAAAAATGATTTCGTTCTTGACAATCCGTATGTTTGTCGTGACTTGACAGACCACCTTGCCCCGCCTACTCTTTTCTCACAACTGCGTGCAATGGACTATGATCAGTTATATATTGAATTCAATGTTGGGGTAGCACAAAAAATGTGTCTTGGGGGCGGAAGTGAGGATGCGAGCGAAACATACTTTGGAGCAGAAAGATAAGCTTGAAGACAAGTGTGCTGAACAAGCCACCCTTCTTTCAGAGAGAGAGGTTGAGATTGCAGGTCTGAAATCTTTATTGTCTCTGAAAGAAGCTGTAGCTGCAGAGGCTATCCGTCTTCGTGGTCAATTATCTGTTGTGGAAGCTGCAGATGCCGCTATGGGAAATGAGTTAAAGGGCTTGAAAGAGAAAAACTTGGCACTTGTGGAGGAGAAAAATGCTTTGTCTGAGAAGGTCACAACTCTTGAGTCTGTGACTGCTGCGAAAGAGACTGAGTTGGCGTCCCTTTCTGCTCAAGTTGCCAAACTTACCTCCGACCTGTCTGGCTTTCAACTGTCGCATGACGAATGAAGTTCTAAGGTGGCTTCCTTAGAATCCGAGAAGGATAGTCTTGCTGATTAGGTATCCGCGGATTTCTTTTTATCTTCAATCATACTTTGGTTCTATGACTAATATTTTTTCTCTTTTTTTTGTTTACTTTCTGCAGAGATCTTCGTTGGAGTCTGCATTCGAGCTTTTTAGGGGACGCATAGAGGCCATGCAAGACGAGCAAGCAATGGTTCTGGGTAACCGGGTTGCGGAGTTAGATGCTCAGCTTTTAGAGATGGCTGCTCACCTCGAGGAAGAACTTTATCCTCGCTTCTTGACCACCATATCTGGACGGCGGTGGATCCTGACTCATGGGCTTAAACTGTTCTTCATAAGTGTTTGCAGTCTTCCGAGTATCTTAGCGCTTTGGGGGAGACCATCGGTTGTGCGATTAAAAAGGGTATACAAGATGGCCTGAAAGCAGGGATTGATCATGGGAAAGCTGAAAGAGATATATCCGTAATCGAAGCCTATGATCCTTCCGCAGAAGCTAAGTATGTTGATGCTGTGAATGCTCTCCGCACTGTGGATTTCTCTTTGCTTTCCGTGTTAAAGTCCAAGAAGGATGCATGCATGGTTGATCTTATAGATTCCTTCCGTTTGGAGGGACCTTTAGCTGAGATACCCGAAGCGGAAGAACTGCAACCATCCCTGGAACAGCTCATGCTCTCTATCCATAGGGCGAAAGACGAAGTAGTCCTTGGGGAGACTTCCTTATCCTTCTCCCTTCAAGTCGTTCATTCGCGCGTTCAAAGGGTTAGGAGGAGATTATGAAGAAACGTTTGTCGCTCACGGATGTTATGATTCCTCTTGCTGAGCCTTTATCTTCAAAGAGTTTAATTGGCGAAGCTAGTACTTCTGCTATTCCTGCTACTGCTGAACCCATTACCACTGTTTCTACAACCTTTGCGTCCTCTGATGTTGTTCCTTCTCTTTCCGTATCCGATTATCAAGTCTTGGATGCGGAACCACATGATGAAGACCCTCCTACCATAACATTTGAGGAAGAAGAGCTAAACACGACTCCAGAGTTAGCTGTGGTGAGTTGAGCCTACTTTTGTGGTGAATGGTTGTTATTTCCTTTTACCGTTCTTACCGCGGCCGTGTGTGGCCTTTTTGTTGTGGTGTTTGTTCTTAAACAATTTGTATGTTTGGTCATGTTCATGACCGCTGGTTAGACAATGATGTCCATGATGTAACACTTAACAATTTTATTTTTTGCTAATATGTTTGGATTGCTATCTTTTAATATCACTTTTGTACGTTTGTGATGATAGTTTTAGTAAAATGTTTGCGGGTCATTTTCCCAGTACCGGGCTTGCAATACCTCTTATGTACATTGCTATCTTTTAATATCACTTTTGTACGTTTGTGATGATAGTTTTAGTAAAATGTTTGCGGGTCATTTTCCCAGTATTGGGCTTGCAATACCTCTTATGTACTTGAGTTGATTGGTAGGTTACTCATCCCTTTATTATACGGAATAACGTTTACACGGGATCATGTCCCTTTGCGTGCGCGTCTTACCAATTCATGTAACATTCAAATAACTTTGCAAAGTAAATAAAAATTTAAAGTAAAACTTGTGAAGGTAGCTAGGCTTCACTTTTTCATTCATTAAAACTTAAAGACATTACAATAAGAAAATAAGTTCAGGCAGTGCCCCCTCCGCTGCTTATCTTGCGTGGGAGAGGTGCTTACATTTCATGCACATAGCATTTCTTAAGATTGCAGACGTTCCATGTTCGCGGCAGGATGTTCCCGTTGCGGTCTCTGAGCTTGTACGCTCATTTGCCCAATGCTTACGTGACCTTATATGGTCCTTCCCACTTCGGTCCGAGCTTGCCGCCATCTTCTGCATGGCTTGCTTTATTGTTGCGGCAGACAAGGTCTCCTGGATTGAAACTTGTGTTACGAACCCTGGCATTATAGTATTTTTCCATCTTGGCTTTGCTTTTTGCTTCCTGGATTGCTGCATGCTCTCTTTTTTCTTCCAAAAGGTCTAAGTTGGTTCAAAAAATTAAAAAGCCTATCGTTTTATTATCATGTTCAAATTCCGCAGTTCTCAGGTTGGCAATGCAACTATACTGGGGATCACGCTTCCGTTCCATACGTAGGTGAGAATGGCGTTTCTCCGTTGCTCGATTTTATCATAGTACGATGTGCCCATAAGACATGTGAAATCTCCTCCATCGAATTTTTGCTTCTTTCGTCCAGCCGTGCCTTGATTCCTTCACCTAAGCTCCTGTTTGCCCTTTCCACCAAGCCATTGGCTTGCGGATGTTTAACAGAAGCAAAGCATTGACGGATACATAGCTTTTTGTACCAATCTTTGAATAGGTTATCCCTGAACTGCTTTCCGTTGTCGGATATTATTTCCCCTAGCAGACCGAATCTGCAAACTATGTTGTCCCACACAAATTTCTTAATCTGGGCCCCTGTTATGGTCGCCACAGGTTTTGATTCTATCCACTTGGTGAAGTAATCGATTGCTACTATTAGGAACTTGAATCTTCCAGGGCCTTCCGAGAAAGGTTCGGCTATGTCAATCCTTCATTTGTAAAATGGCCATGGGGATGTGATGGGGGTCAAGTTTTGCTACGGGTTCCTTGGCACAGGGCGGTGAACCTGGCAGCTATTGCATTCCCTTATCAATTTCCTGGCGTCTGCGTGCATAGTTGGCCAGCAATACCCTGATCTTAGAGCTTTTGCAACCACGGATCTTGGACTGGCGTGCATGCTACATGACCCCTCATGAATTTCTCTCAAAACATAGTTTGCCTGTAGCGGCCCAACACAACGTAGCCATGGTCCGAGGAAATACTTTTTGTACAAGATTCAGTTTTTCACGGCATATCTACCTGCCTTGCGGCGTATGGCTCTTGCCTTCCTCTTTTCTTCTGGAAGAATTTTTTTTGTGAGGTACTCATGGATTGATGTCATCCATGTGCGTCCTTCTTCATCTACTACCGCTAGCACTTCCTTTTCATCTATTGATTTTTCTTTAAGTTCTTCTACAAGTACTTGTTTGCTCAGGTGGGCGAAACTGGTGGATGCCATCTTGCTTAGCGCGTCTGCTTTTTTGTTCTCTCCTCTGGGTACTTGTTTGATAGAGAATTTCTTAAAAGTGCTGGTAAGGGCTCTAACATTCTCCAAGTATTTTATCATGCCTGGTTCTTTTGCTATGTAAGATCCGTTGACTTGATTAGCCACAAGCCGTGAATCTACATTTGCTTAAAGATTTTTTACGCCCATTTGCTCTACTATTCGAAGGCCGCTATCAAGGCTTCATATTCTGCTTCGTTGTTGGTAGTGTCGAACCTAAACCTTAGAGCATATGTGAATTCTGCTCCTTCCAGATTCGTAAGTATTAGGCCGGCTCCAAAACCATCTATGCATGATGATCCGTCTATGAACAATATCCATGGATCCGAAAGTTCTTCTTTGTCCTCCATGGGTGTATCCGAGGGGTCATCTTCTGGACCCTCTACAATGAAATCCGCTAGAATTTATCCATTGACAGACGTTCTTGGTCTATAGTGGATGTCATGTTCTTCTAGCTCAAAGCTCTATTTAAGCAGTCTACCTGTGACCTCCGGATTTGACAGTATCTGCTTTATTGGTTGGTCTGTGATTACAATGATTGTGTGTGCCTGGAAATATCTTTTTAGCCGCTTACTAGCGCTTACCAGAGCTAGTATCAGCATTTCCATTGGGGTGTAATTTATTTCCGGACCTTGTAACGCGCGACTGACAAAGTAGATGTGCACTTGTTTCCCGTCCTTTTTCGTCATTAGGACTGCACTGATGGCTTCCTTTGCAGCCGCAAGGTAGATAATTAATTCCTCTTTCTCTTTTGGTGCGGTTAACATAGGTAATTCCTGTCACACCCCGACAATGGCGGAAACTCGAGAGCGCAACATAATGATCAATCATAACACAAGATACAATATAGAGAAAACTACAATGCATAAACTTCAAGTGTTACGAAGACCATCAACCTCGAATAACCTCGAGTGATGTCCTAAATCATAATCAAATCCATCAACTCTTACAATTCCAATAACCCACACAGGGGACCAAATCTAACTTAAACCAAAGCTAAGAACCAAACAAAATAAACAAGCAAAGCTTCACATGAAAAATCCACACGGGATACTTCTAAGCCTGCTATCACATATCACCAACTTATTCATCTTTCACATCACCTGAAAATGATACTCGAAAACGTCAACAATAATGTTGGTGAGTTTGTAGGTTTGACCTTAAACCCAAAAGCTGTGCCAATATCTCAAAACAGTGGACAATAGTGCAATATGACAGTGAATATATGCAAACAACCCATGACTTAGCATCCCCGCTAATCATGTAACACGACCTAGCAATCTCGCTAGTCGATCACCCTGCCCTAGCATCCTCGCTAGTCAGGTAGCAAAATATGTCACTTACGCACCTAAAGGGCCTACCAGTTGGAGCACTATATTAGGACAGGACCATAATTAGACATGGCAAATC
>BQNB010175223.1:607-13182 GCA_026074375.1 Tanacetum coccineum
TTGAACACAAATTTTCAAGAATTATTCAAAAAGATTTTTCAAAATCTTTCAAATTGTGTATTCAACACTCCCTTCTTTAGTAAAATCATTTGATATATTTTTGAGGGGAAGCTTTCAAAACAAGTAGTGTTTGAGCATAATTTTTTAAGAATTTTTCAAAGATAATTCAAAATCTTTTAAAATAATGTGCTCAACACTCACTCTATCCCTCAATATACTTGTGGTGTCTTTCAAAGTGAAGTGTTATATTATTGAGGGGGAGTATAATGAAAAATGTTTTTAAACAAAAGAAAACTTTTTCAAGTCAAAAATAGTTGTTGTTAAGTATATCGACAAATGCGTCAACGATCTAAGTTGCATCCGGTCTAGGGTACTCGAAAGCGTTGTTAGCATCGTTCGGGTTGCATCCGTTTGAGAGTATTTGAAAATCGTTGTTAGCGGCTTAGTGACCATTCGTTTTAGATATAAACACCCTTGGCACAACTAGTTTTTAAAATTTTTTTAAAGCATTCACAAATGTTCCAAATAATAATCATGCAATATCCGTTTTCTCCCATGTGCTTTCAAAACATCATATAGCTATTTTAATTCATTGATGTCAAAAATATCATATGGTATGCTATTTTTGAGGGGGAGACAATTGGATTAAAATGTGATCGTCTTTGGCTCAAGTACGAAACTCTTTCATTCATGTGCGAAAAACCTTTCAAAATTATGATGCACATGTGTAGCAAGAGTATTTCTTAAAAGTGGAACTTTCAAAGTGTTAAAAGTTTTGATTTATATCAAACACTTTGATTGATATTTAAAAAGGTTCTATGGTTTCGATCTTAATACCTAACAACCAACTACCTCACTATGATCAAAGAAGTAATAAGGTGGTAAGGTTAGGTACTATCCCATGATCTAGCCAGAACCGGAGAGATCTACCAGGGACATTCCATAGATAGAATAGAAGTCCCTAGGTAAGAATGAGCTGAATGAAAATGGGAATAATGTCAACTAAATCACAACATGATGATAGTAATGACGTCTTGGTAGACATTGAAGGGGTTGAAAACTAAAAAAGAAAAGATTTGTACAGGGTGAAAAGAAAGCCCTCCACAAAACTTAAGGCAAAAACCAGGTCAATACACAATCTATCGAATATTACAAAGATGATATTTGGTATTGAAGAATGACATCATGGACCCAGTGATGTAATGCACAACCCTTCCCAGCCACTCAAGATTTTCTTAAAAGAATTCTTGTTTCAATTCTTACGATGATTAAACACGTTATCTATCGACTTCTCACTATGAAAATGTTGATATTGAAAAGGTGACAGTCTGCTCCAGCCTCTGATTACTAAAACCAAAGTGCACTTATTGAGTCTAGAGACAAATGAGATCATATCATCTCAAATAGGACACAATAGTACATTTATATTAAACACCAATGATACAAAAGGTACAAGAGTTGCTTATATGTCTATGTGACATTGCATGTCTTAGTGACATTGTGCGAAACATTCAAGAGTGATACTTCAAAGTATTCACAATGATTGAATGGAAATCCTACCAGTGCTAACATCAAGCCTACGCTGAACGTAGGTCACTAATTTGAAAGTGATTGCTTAATGATTCAATTTAGTGTTAACTAGTAATCTAAGTGATCTAGTAGTTATTGTGTTATTTTGGAATTTGTTTTCAAAAAACACAAACAAGATTTCCTTGATTTACTCAAGTGAAGTGTTGGATAACCTAGATCACATATGATGTTACAAGATTGATAGGAGAGATTGTTACTACTCTTACATTGCTACATTCATCTTCTATAACAACAATCAAAGGGAAGAAATTTGCACATTTGGGACTTAGTTGACTTTGATGTATACAACATTCGGGACTTAGTTGACCTTGGTGTTATAATTTCAACTTCTATGGGTTATTTTGTGAGAAGTATGTACAACAACAACAATAACATCTATACCTTTCACAAGCAAGTGCATTGTCATATCCATACCATCATAATTCATACTCAAGGATCAAAGATACACTTCTGTAACTCTGATAATCAAAGAACTTCCTCAAGTCATCAAGCTTATGGTCAAGTCAAAAGTTCTACATGAGTAAGATTGTTAGCTATTAAGAAACAGAATGAGTATAGATGGCTATTAAAGCCTTCAAAAAGAACAAATCAAGATGGATACACGTAATACGAAGAAAGGAAAATCAAAGATCAAGATCAAGATCACAAAAGCATGATTGGAACGAGGCCACTATTACACAACAAGACTAAAGATAACGAGCATTAAAGATAAAAGATCAAGGTCACAAGAGAGATCTCAATGATCATCCCTTAGAGGAGATTGTTAGGAATAGAAAGTGTAGATCATTTAATGTAATCAAAGAGAGGTCTCAATGATCGTCCCTTAGGGGGAGATTGTTAAGAATACAAAAAGTGACAATCTTATTGAGATAGAAGTCTTGTAATAATTAGAGAAATATTAAGTGTGTAATAGTTAGGTGAAGGTCTTGTGACTAAAATGTAGTCACAAGACAAGGTTATGAAAAATCCATGAGCTAAGGGCTCGTATTGTAAAGGGTATAAATACCCTCCACCTCATTGATGAGGTAAGTAATCAATCTATTCTCTTCTCATTTCCTCCCTACTCTTTCTCTATCTACTCATCCTCTCATTCTCTTTCTCTCTACCTACGTTCTCTCTCTACTCTTTCTCTCTCTATAACAAACACACACAAACACACACAAACACCTAAACACACAATATATTGCTTATTTAATCCTAAATCAAGACCTAACAAACTTAAAGGTATTTAGTGTAACTTTTATTAGTTAACTATCTTTAGGACCTTAAAATACTATATTAGTTGTTGTAACTAGGTGAGTTAGGGGGTAAAACAAAACTTTAGGCCTTAATTTATAGAGGTTTTTAATACTTTTAGGGACTTAAACTCACTAAAGACCGAAACCCCTCCCCTTTCAATTTTTTTATTAGAACCCTTCACTCCATTATTCCGATCATAAATCACACACACACCACATTTTTCAAAAAAAAAATTTTCTCATCCTTTTCTATATTCTCTTTAGGATCGGCGTAACTACAAAGACAAACCAAGAGGTCTATTTTATTTTGATCGCAAGGTAATACACGAAAGTCGCTCATTAATCATCATCTCATCTCTTCATATTATCTTGAAAAAAAATCAAACTTTGATTTAGGGTTGTAATAATAAATTGAAAAGTGTTTAGATGTTATAAATTTCTTGAGGGTTTTTGTTGATTTGAATTTGGTTTTTTTTTAGTTACTTGTGTTAATGTCACTGGTAAATTTTATTCATTGAAAATCTTTGATCAAAAAGTGTGGTTGTTGTGGCATTGTGGGTATGAAACCGACCACCAAATAGGGTGTTTAGTTTGTTTAGTTATTGGAGTTATGTTGGAATTGTTTGCATAAATAGCATTTTAATCTAGTCTCGAAAAGGTTTAAATCTTTTCATACCTTAACACAAAGAATAGTGATTTTTGAAGGTGAACAGACAACGTCGTTTGATGTGAAACTGCTTTTGAAAAGATTTTGGTGGATAATGAGTGGTGTGGAAATTTTCAAGACTTGAAGACCTAACAAATCTGAGAGATACTTGAAGTTCCAAAAACTGAAACTCATGAGCCGTAATGCTCATGAATCGGTTGATACAAGAGCCATTGATCCATCTCATGAGCGGTCGGTAAGGTGTTCACCAAACCTCGATTGCGATCTGTCACATGGTATTCCAAACCGCATACCCTTGGCTCGGTCTGAGTTTCTGAATGGTTTTACCAATCCTCCATGGTGACGGTTAGCTCCGCGTCTAAGGCTAACGATTCCATGTTGTCGGCATAAGCAAACCGCTCAAAGACCACTAAAAACAGAGAAAGCCCACGAACCTTAACGGCGTTGGTTTAAAGGTACACCAGAAACGTTAGACCAAGCCAAGCCACAATTAAGCCCACTAATCCAAATGGGGTCCGCGTTTTAAATCGCCAATTACACGTTTGGCCTGATAAGGTCAAGCCCATGAGCTCTTAATTGGCCCGGATTTTTTTGCCCATTAGGAAACGTGACCGATTTACACTTTATGTTGACTAAACCCGCGTCTATGTGGTGTGACTAAACGTAAATTTTCATGACATTAAAAAAAAACACTAGAAAGATTCAATTAATTCAAATTCTAAAATCAAAAAGCGTCTTATATAATTCAAAAATTTTCAAAATAATTTTTATGTGTTCAAATACTTAATTTAATTTTTTCCAAAATGTATCATTGTTTCAAAAATAACGTAAAAGAGGCAGAATAGATTTATTTGAGTTTAGGACATTGAATAATATATATATTCTATAATATCATATTACTATACTATTTACTAAATATTGAGAGTTTGTAGTTTTAATTGTCTAGTATTAATGACTAGACAACTTATCTTTGCTAATGATGAATTCGCCGGGTATATTTAGAGTTGCCATGATTGAGGCAAACCAAAATCTATGATCCTGCCATAAGCATAGAATGCTGAGAAGATCAAAAATTGCCACAAATTTAATGTGTGTTTGTAGATGATTTCACCTGTTCGGTCCGTCGTCTCATTTGGAATTAAGACTCAACATAAAACGACACTCAATAACTTCATAAACTTCACCCCATGATGCAACCTAATCGATTTCACTCGCGGTCCGATAAGATTTCATTTCTTAATTCAACATATTAACTCATGGGTAATTCCATTTTCTGCAGGTCTTTCGATTTTTGATTCGTGGGATGATTCGATTTTTACGTTTTGTTTTAGATTAATGGCTGCATTGATCCAACCAACATGCTACAACTGCCTTAGGTATAATATTTTTCTCTTTTAATTTTGTCCCTTATTTTTTGTTAATTAGATCCAAATTTAATATCTATGCTAGTTTATGTATTTATGTTACAAGAAGTTTAATTTATGTGTTTATAGCTTGAATTGGTTGGTTATGTTATGATATTTGGCTACTTTTTAGAATTGGGGCTTTTATATAGATTGGCTTATTAGTAGGATTTTTTGACGTTTAAGTTCAAGAGGGTATCTGTTTTAGCTTATTTGATGGGCTTATTATGAACTTATTGAAAATTTGTTAAGCTCATAAGCCACAAAAAACAAGCTTATAAGTTTAATGCTCTTTTAATTTTTTGAATGATTGTTTGTATGTTTATCTTTTGTGTTTATATTGAATAAATGGGACAAGAGTTATTGGAGAGCATATGGTTTCTAAATTAATTCCTTATCATTTGTGCTATAGAATCCTGATTTGCTTTGGCTCTAGCCATACTTCCAACTAGTAAATAACAAGGTTAGTTTTAGTTTAGGCATGAAAGTGTTGTAATCCGATTACTGCTCTCCTTATCTCTAACAATGGGAAAATGAATACTTTTACTAGGCGTTTAATGGAGGACCAAAGGATCAAGCTGAACAATTATAATCTAAGAAAGCATCGGCTCCAGTTTTATTTATTTATCCTTTGGTGCTATACTTTCAGTAAACTATTACAAAAATGAGATAAAACAAGTTTTATTGAGAGGAATGAGACTAATTCTGTGGTGTTATATGCATATTTTGGTCGGGTTCCAGCTGCAACGAACGAAACATCTGCCACAAAGCTGCAGATTCTGCCATCACAGACCGTCCATGAAAACCGTGTTTTTGAACCGAAGAACTCTTAAAACATTTCACTTTTACTCTAGCAGAACTGAATGTGACGATTGAGGAAGTTTGTGATGCACTTTAACAAGGTAATGTCCTTTCCACCGTGTGCTGACTTGGAAATTTTTATTTTGATTGTAACGTAACTATGTGCCTGTCTAATTTTTTTATCATTTTTGTATGAACAGGCAGAGAAAAAAGCTATGTCAAGGAAGTCCAAATAATATTCGATGGCACATGAATATGAGTCACGCAGTTTAACAATTTCACATGATCACAATCAATATCAGAACCACGTCAATGCATCCCAATATTTTCTATGCGAGCTGAATTTGTGCAGGTATGGTTGATAAATATAAATAGCGAATAATCTATATAAAATCACAGAAAGTATAAAGTTATTCTACCCATCATACAACTGTAATGCCTTACTTACCTATATTAACTCCGATATTGTCAATGTGTGGGCAGTTCATGAGAACAAATTGGCCTGCATTGCTTGGGTCTGTAAGAATTTCTTGATCCCTACGCATGATCATACATCTCTAAAAGTGGCTGTCAATATATATAAGTGAAACAAATATCTGCTCATGAAAGCAGCTGCAAAACATAAGTGAGTTAAGATAGATGCAAATGTAAGTTTTTTGAAACTAAATCCACCCATTTTACTTGGCGTGTTTGTAAGTGTGTGTGAGTTTGTGATTGGTAGATTTTTGATGGGTCAAAATGAGGAGTTTGTTTGGTGTTTCTATAAGCAGAGTACTTCAAAGCTAATGTTAGTTCTGCAAAGCAATAGATTGTTTGTCTGATAATGCCTGGTATTCCTTTTTTTATTCTCAACTCTTCATATTACTTCTTTAATATTTTTTGTAAAATACAGTTGAGATTGAGACATATGATATGGTCTCTCAAACTGGACCTCCTCTTTGGCTAAATGGCAATATGTTATTGTAGCCTTGCAGGTTGGTTGGCCTATTTAAGTAAATTTGACATATGATTTCACTTTCTTAAAAAGCATCAAGGTGACCCTTCTCTTGCTTAATCATCATTATTTGCTTAACAATTATTGATTTATACACTTTTTTATAGTGGCACCTTAAAATTAGCTCTCTAAAGTTATGTCCTTTATTTTTATGTGTATAAACTTACATGGTTTTTTTCTGCTCTATATAATATATGGATAACTAAATTAGAGATAAACATAATTTGATTACCTATTTTATGCAAATAGCCATTCTTAATCATAATTACATTAATAACATAGTTTAGGTTGCATAAAGGGGCCTTTATGCCTAAGCTCATACAGGTTTTTATTACCTTGCATTGTTCCTACCCTGTATAACAAAATGCAAATGCTAGAAGTATAAATATGAAGTGCAAAACTTAAGACCCATGCGTAGAAAAGCTTGAGGTTTGACTCACTTACATAGGCCCCTGTTTGACAAGTTTGTATTTGTATTCTTCAGAAGTGACGACGTAAGCATAACTAGATGATTTAGAGAATAGTTCAACCAACTACAAATGCTTTCGGGTATATGTGAGGCTTCCACTATGACGGCTAATCAGTTTCCCGTAATGCTCTGCTTCTATTTTATCACTTATTATGTACATGCTTATTTTCTATAAAAGTAATAAAGTAAAAACTTATGTAGAGATGTGATATCAGAAAGAGCATGACCCTTTGTTCTATTTATGCTTCTAGTATATCAATTTCCACGCGTAATCATGGCTGCCAAGGGGATCGGTTGTAATGGAATGTCTTGCAGAAATAAAGGATGTTGATTCCAGTGGAGAAATCATGTTACTAACTTGGTCTTCCTCTGTAAGTGAGAAGTTGTCATGTTTATAAGCTTAGTATTTATGTAATTCTTTACAAGTAAATTTACGTGAAGTAGTTGCAGATGACACATTGTCAATTTGAAATTTTAGAAAACCAAAATATAAAAACCAAATATTCAATTTGGTTGGCGTAGGCTATGAGCATCAGATTATGACCATAAGAAAAGGAAGTATGTGCTTATCCTTTGCTTTATGCTATAATTTAATATTAGACAATTTGGAAACATAGAAGAATTAATATAGTGATATAATCTATTACTGTAGCATAAACTGATTTTAGTATGCTTTACAGTAATAGATTTTCTGCTAATAATAGTACTTTATTTCTTCTTCTCCATTGCAGGATGAGAGCAGCCACATAAATATTCATTTGCAGGATGAGAGCAACAAGTAATTATTCAGGAACCGTGGTTCAGAGGGTGTAGATGGTGTGGTTTGGAGGGTGTGTTGGGTTTATCAAACATCAGCTACTCGGAATATGTGATCATATTGGTAGGTAAAAACAGTCTTATTTGCTAAATTCCAGGTGGTGACAATAGATACGAAAAGTTACAGCTTGGTCACTATGATGCAAGTACCAAAGTAAAATGTTGTGATTTTATACTATTTTTTTGTTATTATCACATCAGATAATAGTATATAGAATTCTAAAAGGGTCGTGTTCTCATCATTTGTAAGCATATTATAGCTAATGAGAATGTAGCAGTGAAGTTGTAACAGGGAAGTTGTACAAATGTAGCAGCAAGTCTACTTTTACACAAAGAGGAATTGAAAGAGTACTTTACTAATTCTTTCTTTGTAGCTTCCGGCATCGTCACGGTATTTATCACGTATGAGAAGAGTATGAGACATTCTTCTTTGTTGGTATCCCCATATATTTACTAAATTTTTGGTGATATGTTGACTGTTTGAAACAAGAAATTTATATCAGTAATTTCATGAAGGATGATATAGTTAATCAAGTGGTTACTTTATCCATTTGCTAGATTCGTGGTCCTTCAACAAATGAATGATGTAAGAAAAAGGACTATCATCCCAGTAACCTTAGCCACGGTTTTGGCAAAAAAAAAGAAATAGGTTTGATGTCATCATTAGTAAGGACTGCAAATAAAAAGTATGTTCTGCAAGTACCACATATTGTTGGTGAACAAATATCGTCTCTAAACGAAAAAAACGTAGCTATCACGGAATAACAAATAAACCTCTATAAAAAACATAATTGATATAACTCGCTTCATAAGGATCTGAAACTTTCAACTTATAACTCAACTTCTTTTGTAACTATTTAGCTAAACATATATTACGTGACATATTTCAATTACACACTTACGCATTGCATAACTTTAGTATAATTGATATGAAGTTGAAACTATAAGAATTGTAACAAGAGTGTAACAATCAAATTTTTCTCACAAACTAAGCCCGGTGCAATGCACGGGTGTCGCAAAGCCTCGTTTCATATATCATCATACTTTCATGATTAATTTCATATATACCCAAAATGCAATTATTGACAGCAATATATGTACATGTTTTTAATGCAGGTATTTATAAAATTTCCAACTATAAGTTGGGGAGATATAAAATTGCCCCTTTCGTTTTTATAACGATCAAATTGATACATCATTATTCTTAAGTTACATAGATCTTTTATTTTCTAAGTATTAATTTTTAGTTTTATAAAATATTTTTAAGATCCATAAATTTTAAATATTTGTTTTTAAGAGTATAAGTTATGGCAAATGCCATTTTTTTGGACCTCACCCAACGCCACATCAACATTCCAACTCTCAACACTCACACACCAAAACACCCTTTACTCAGAACATGCCATTTGAGCCCCCACTTACCTACGATTTTATTTTCTTTTCTATTTTTTCAAACAAACTATATTTCATTAATTCAAATATATCACAATACGAAACTAAAAAAAATACACGAAAACTTAAAACTTACGTCGAGTTACAATACGATGCGAAAACACAAGTCATCCTATTTGTTATCTGTGTTCATCAAACGGATTTTGTGACTGCTATTATCTTTTATTTCTGACACACATTTCCACAACGTGGCCTTAACCTTGTAATCTTTTCAGGCTTCATCGTTCAAAATTTGACAATCAAAGCACGTCTTTTTGGCGAAATGTATTTGCATTCCGCGTATTGTTTCATCATCTTGTTTTGCCTCCTTTGGTTGCTCAAACAACTTGATTACGCCAACAATAGCATCCTAACGAGCCGCATCGTCTTCATCATATTGTTTATGAACATACGCTTTAACTTCTTCGATGATATGAGGGACATAACAAGCCATTTATGGTATAAATAATGTGTTTTTGATAGAGAAGTGTGTGAAAATTTTAGTTAAAATGGATTGTTATTTATAAAGTGTAAAAAGGGGTTTTAATTTAAAAATAATAATTTATTTTGAAAAGTTAAAGTTGCATAATATAACGGTATAATTATTTTTTTGTCTTTTTCACGCCGTGCATTCGGCGGAAGGCCATTCGGCGGGCATTGACAATGTCACGACGTAGGTTTGGCGGCGCCAGATGTCGTACCATATCGAATTCAGCGGGGGAGCTCGCTACGATACCCATCTCTCTAAGATGCCATGTATTACTTTCTTAAAAAATACATCACCTAACAACGTTTGTTTTTCTATGACAATCTATAAGTTTACTTTATTTAAAACAATATTCCTAGGTAAAAATATAGTTTTTCATGAGATATGCGTCTTATATAAACTTTCAGACAAAAAATGTATGCTTCACATAAGGATAGAGTTTGAAATCTTAAATATTAAAGACAAAGAGATTCAAGTGGAAGAAATTTGGTTAGAGAAAAGAGTCTTCTCCACAAAAATTCACAAAATTCTTGTGCTCAATTTCCACTATTAAATCACAAACTTAAGCTCTTTTTTCCTTTGAAAACTTCAAATTTTTTATTCTTGTCATCCCGAAGTTACATCCTTCTTTCTAAATCACATGTTATCCTAAAAAAAGAGTTTATACCTATAATAAAGTTTCAAGAGTCGAACACCCCTAAAAAAGGAGGCCATGTGCGGTTGATCACCTCGCACGTGCTTAAATCAGGCCTACTCTTTAACTTTGCAAGCGTGTAAAATGGTAGATATCTTAGTCAAATAAGATGCATAAACTGACATTAGATGCACTTTCAAGGTTTTAACCTAATGTGAGTGGGTGGAATTTGTAAGACTAATCGTAATGGTGACCAAGTTAATGGTCGACCGACCGAAGGCGAGCCCCCTGTTCTGAGTCCAGGGATGGAAAAAATTCGTAGCCGATGGGGACCCGATCCCCAAACCTGATTTGACTGAGGAATCCCTGATTTGACCGGGGATGGGGAATCCATGAATTATGAAACCGGGGATGAGGTGGGGATGGGGATAACATAAATCCCCGACCCCGAATCTGACCTCAAACTTTTTAATGTATAAATATACAAAAATTATTTGTATATTAATAGTACACGTACTTGTATATGCATATGTTAGTGAGTATTTACAATTATTATACTTGAAGTATATTTTTAAGTATATATGATATTTTATGGATCATATACTTTTAAAATGCTAAGCATTGACTACATATTATTCAACCAATATTTTTTCTGAATACGCATATTTGATGCACTTTATGTTTATATTATACGTGATGTTTCAATATTTACGATGCTTTAAATTTAAATCACATTTTAATTAGTCCAACTATGTACAATGTATTTATTTTAAGACAATTTATAGGTCAATTCATTATATGTTCAATTAGTTATGTATTTTTTATGCTCATTTCCTAAAGACAAAAAATCCCCGAATCCCCGTGGGGATCCCTGATCCTCATTGGGGATGGGGATGTATAAAATGATTCCCCGATGGGGATGGCAGTGGGAATTGGAATGGGGAGTGAGAAAAGAGGATGTGGATGGTGAATACAATCCCCAATATTCCCCGCCCCGTTGCCATCCTTTTTATCATATGTTTAGTCTTTGAGAGAGAAATGTGAGTTGGCGCTGAGATGAGTTTTCCATAAAAGCAAAAGAAAATAGACATCCAAAGTTTTTGTTCTAGAAATAATGTTTTAGCTAGGTGAACTAATTAGTATGTTACCTGATTAGAGCGATGTAACTTCAAGAGAAGAAATGAGTAATGTAAACCTTAATACCTTATGATTGTGAAAGATGCTAGTGTCCAAATTTACTGTCTAAGGGTGTGCTTCTTTTTTATCCTGATTGAAAAGAGCATCTTTGTGCATAACGAGAGGGTTTTTACCCCGCGCGTTGCTGCGGGTCTTTTTTTGACGTTGTTTTTATACATATCGTTTGTCGAGACTTTTTCAAGGATATTCTGTACACATCAAAACAGATGAATAAGTTGATAGTCACGACTCTCTTTGCAACATTAGCCATTGTCAATGACTACATTTCGCCTCGTTTTTCCATCAATTTAAGGGCGCATCCCAACCCATTCTATGAGTGCATCATACTATTGCATAAACCTTTGTTGTTGAGGCCATGTTATAGTGGTGTCGAAAATCCTGTCACAAAGAAGCTGATATTAATGCATTTTGCCACAAAAGTATATACCATTACTGGTTAACACTATGATCCTAATGTTAACCAGTATATACTTTTGTGGCAAAATGCATTAATATCAACTGTGGTCTTATTCATCGAATGGTGTCGGTTTCAGGCCGTACCTTATTTAAACTGAGGTACTTCAAAATTTCAGTGTTCCTTTCATTTTTTCTAAATGTACACGTCTTTCCAAAAATATTAAGATAAATAAGTAAAGAAATATTTCTATAGGTAAACACACCCTCAGATTTCCTAATAACCATATTAAATTTTCAGTGTTGTACAACCTATTGACAATGAAAAATTTGGTAAATACATATAAATGTGACTTGATCGAGCATCATAAGAGATTGAAGTTGCTTATCTATCCTTTATGATAGTATAGATCCCATGCATGAAAAAACACATTTTATTCGTCATTGGTAAAAAA
>BQNB010175224.1:2585-13182 GCA_026074375.1 Tanacetum coccineum
CTTGTTGTGATTCAATCACATACTGAGAATAAGGAATGATATTGCTAGCACTGGTTATTTCAGTCTCTGAATGATTCACAACATTTGACTGTTGAGACGACGACATCACCTACACAGCTTGATTTACCACATTATTATTCATATTATCATGATTGTATACCTCAGCAAGAGCATCTGAACCATAATGAGATAAATTCGTCATGAGAGCAACTTTGGCATAATTGAGTTCATCACAATCAGAGTCATATGCATCAAAATCATCAGCTTGATAAGAAGCATTGTGAGTAATGACAGTCTGTGTGCTTTGACCTTCAGGAATATCTGGATCTTCCAAAAAAGCTAGTTCCTCCTCATTTAGAATTTGACCATGTGCTTAAGCTTGTACTAGCAACACTTTCTCCTTAAACCATGAATCATCCCTTTTTCTCTTTGGTTTGGTGCACTGTTTAGACATGTGACCTTCCCCTTTGCAGTTGTAGCAAATAACCATCCGCTGTTTTCTAGAATTGCTTCCACTTGCTCCTAGAGTGTAAGTCCTTGAAGTACCCACAGCAAAAGAAGTTTGTCTCCCCTGAATTGGTTGTAGTGTCACTCTTCCATTATTGATGGTGGCTTATTGCCTTGGGTTAGATGAGTTTCTCAGCTGATTATTGGTAGTGGGATAACGGGAGGTGACAACTGCAGTCAAAAACGACATCATGTGATTGATGGCATCAATGGGATCATCACCTTTCTGGAACACTGGAATAATAACGGAGGGTCTTGTTTAGGAAAGAAAATTCAGATTGTTGGTTAATTTGGGGAGGATATTCTAATTAAGGGATGGATGATGATGGAGAATAAATGTTGTGGTGAATTGATGATTGAAAATCATTGGATAGGTAAGTTACTGAAAGAGGTGTTGATGATTGATGAGTTGAGTATTGTTGAGACTGATAAGGTGAACCATACTATGGAGATGGATATGTTGAAGCTGGTGGTTGAAGTTGAGTGTTTTGGTAAGTGTGTTGATGAGTTTGATAAGGTGACTGTGTTATTTGGTGAGATGCAACTAAAGCAAGAGGATCGGAGTTACGTTCATGCATCAAACGAACTTCATTTTCATGTCGTTCATGTTGTTCCAAGTGAGCATGAAGCTGATCAACATTGGTAGTATGCAAGTCTTTGACCAACTTAACATCAGTAACGAATTTGCTCCATTCATCAGGAAGAGTGTTCAGAAACTTGGTATTAACCTTGAAATTGCTTAGTGCATCTGTAATGTTCATATCAATGAGAGTAAGTGTAAACTCCAAGTATACTTGTGTAACGACTCTCCTTTCTTGTAAGTGAACTTATCAAATTCATCGTACAACTTACACTCTCGTTCTTGCTTTGTTAACGACGTTCCTTGCATGAGCAGTTTAATCTTCTCCCAAAGATCCTTGGCTACACGATGTTGACTCACAAGAGCATAAATTTCTGTTGGAAGGCCTTGGAGAATGATATTAATTGCTTTGATGTTACAATAAGCTTGAATGGCTTCTGCAGGGGGAGCTCAGTATATTTCCTTAAGTAAGTCTTGTTACACAACCATCTACTGTGATGTTATGGCCAATACGATTGGACCTTTCCTCCAACTGGAAGCAAGGATCATTCTCCATGATGTCTATTTCATCATATAAACGTTCCATTTCTGCTTTTCCATGAAATCATACAAATGTTTTTCAAGCATTGATGGTTTATTTGTCACCAACCAGAGAAGTGATTTATCAGCAAGAGTCGTCATTGATAACGTGGTATCAAAAATATTACTAATTGATCAATCGGTGGTAGAAAGAAATTGTGTTTAAATGTGTGGTTGTTGAGTCTTGAAATAATTCTTGAAACTATACGGGATTTTACAATTCTCGACAAAACCGGGAAAACAAGTTAATGTTTCACGGGATTTTACAAGTCAAAGCAAGAAAACGTATAATTTAGAAAATTTGAGTTGATAGGTTTTAATTAGAAAGTTACTAGTTCGGTTCCAACTGGTTCGGTTCCAACTGGTTCGCTTCCAACTGGTTCGGTTCCAACTAGTTCGGTTCCAACTGGTTAGGTTCCAACTGGTTCGGTTCCAACTGGTTCGGTTCTAACTAGTTCGGTTCTAACAAACAAAAAAAACTAACTAGTTCGGTTCTCAAAGGAATGACTAGTTCGGCTCCAACTTAAATTAACTCGTTTGGTTCCTACTTAATCAACTAGTTCGGTTCTAACTGAAGAAACTAGTTCGGTTCCAACTTAAGAAAACTCGTTCGGTTCTGACTGAGATCAACTCGTTCGGTTCCAACTAAAACCAACTCATTCGGTTCCACTGGTTTGGTTAACTAGTTCGGTTAACTCGTTCGATCTTCTAGTTTGGTTCCAACAGATAAGACTAGTTCGGTTGTAACTAAGACGAAACCCAAATTTTCAAAACTCAAAAAGACACATTTTTGATTGGTTTTTTGCAAAAAATCTTATACAACTAGTGTTACTAACCCTATAGGAACAAGAAAAATGACAACTTTAAGGTTTTTAAGCCGAAAAATTTTAAATCAAGATTTTGCTCTTTGTAAAGGTTTTGAACACAAACACAAAAACTAAACACGCCACTTGATGGCTCGTGATACCAATTGAAGAATACTAGTAATCTTTAATGATATTATGCAAGAACTAGAGAAAAGTGGGTTGGAAGGTTTCTAGAGAGAGAAAGTAATATTGAATATATGTGTGAAATGTAAGAAAATGAAACAACCAACCACCCTCTCCAAGGCATGGAGAGGGTATATAAACTACATACTTGGCCAGCCATGGGCCTTAACGGGCTTTCCATGGGCCTTGGGCCAGACTAGCTTACTAGACTAATCATATAACATATTACGGGCTAAGACTATTACAACTTGGAAGTGACCGATGCTTTTCTTGTTTCCAATAAACTTTAAGTTTTATGAGACCATTTGGGTATCCTGTTACCATTCTCAATACCATAGATCATTTAGGCAAATTTGATGGTAAGGCTGCTGAAGGTTTCTTTGTTGGATACTCTTTAAATAGTAAAGCCTTTAGAGTATTCAATAGTAGAACAAGGATAGTGGAAGAAAACTTGCATATTAGGTTTAGTGAGAGTACACCTAATGCTGTAGATAGTGTACCAGATTGGCTATTTGGTTTTTATGCACTAACAAGAACATGAATTATGAGCCAAATGTTGGCAAGTACACAGTCCTAAAATAGTTTTTGTAGTTAGCAAAAAGCAAGTGATAATGCAGGTCAAGCTAGAAAGAAGACAGAACCTGTCAAAGATTACATTTTGCTACCATTATGGACGCTATCCCTCATATTCCATCAATGATCCAAAGAAATTCTCATGATAATGGGATTCCAAACCTCAGTGATTGATGAAAGAATGGTTTGATGAAGATCCAAGAAAATATAGTGAATGTAATGATCAAAATGAAGATAATGTTAACAACAACACAAAGTATATGTTTGCGGGCACAAATGAGGTTAATGTTGTTGGTGGAAAAACAAGCATTGAACTTCCATTTGATCCAAATATGCCTGCTTTGGAAGATTATAGCCATATAGTCCCCCCCTTCTCAAGAGATGATAAAGATGATGGTTCAGTGGCTACATGAACAATTTGATACAAACAATCCAAGTCGATCTTATTCCAACTACAAGAATTCATAAAGATCATCCTCTTGATCAAGTGATTAGAGATTTGCAATCAGCTACACAAACAAGAAAGATGTCAAAGAATTTGGAGGAACATGGGTTTGTTAGTACTATTCAACAAAGAACAAACCATAAAGACCTTCAAAACTGCTTGTTTGCTTGCTTTTTATCACAAGAAGAACCCAAAAAGGTAATTCATGCATTGAAGGATCCAAGCTGGATAGAGGCTATGCAGGAAGAGCTTCTACAATTCAAGTTACAAGAAGTTTGGACTTTAGTGGATTTACCAAATGGAAAAAAGGGCTATAGGCTCTAAATGGGTTTTCAGGAATAAAAAGGATGAAAGGGGAATTGTGATAAGAAATAAAGCAAGATTGGTTGCTCAAGGATACACACAAGAAGAAGGGATTGACTATGATGAAGTCTTTGCCCCTGTTGCAAGAATTGAAGCAATTAGGCTATTTTTAGCTTATGCTTCATTTAAAGATTTTATGGTGTATCAAATAGAGTAAAAAGGTGCTTTTAATCTATGGTAAGATTGAAGAAGAGGTGTATGTATGTCAACCACCAAGATTTGAAGATCCAGACTTTCCTGATAGAGTAACACCTTTATTTCAAACAATGGTGGTACAAAACCAATCATAATTGAGTAAAGATTCAGCAATTACAACTGATCTCCATCACACACCCACCTTTATTCAACCATCTACTCAACCTCAAAAGACATAACAACCTAGGAAGCCTAAAAGAAAGGACACTCAGGTACCTCAACCTAGTGATCCTATTGAAAATGTTATAGATGAGGTTGTCTATAAGAAGTTGGGTGACAGTTTGGTGAGGGCTGCCACTATTGCTTCTAGCTTAGAGGCAGAGCAGGACAGTGGTAACATCAATAAGACCCAATCCAAGGCAACACCTAATGAATCTAGTTCCCTAGGAAGTACTTCAGGTAGTGGTCCTAGGTGCCAAGAAACCATGGGGTTTACTATTGCTTAAACTAGGTTTGAGAGTGTATCTAAACATTCTAATGATTCACTGCTCGCAAGAGGTAACACACTTGAAAGTGATGAGTAGACTTAAACTTGATGAATTGATGGCACTATGTACCACTTTACAAAACAGGGTTCTTGATTTGGAGAATACAAAGACCACTCAACATAATGAGATTGCTAGTTTGAAAAGGAGGGTCAAGAAGCTTGAAAAGAAAAGTAGGTTAAGAACTCATAAGCAGAAGAGATTATACAAATTTAGTTTGACATCTAGGGTAGAATCCTCTAGAGATGAAGAAATTTTAGGTGAGAATGCATCCAAACAGGGGAGGATTGATGCTATTGATGTAGATGAAGAAATTACCCTAGTTAGTGTTCAAAACAAGGATGAAGAGATGTTTGATGTGAATGTTTTAGATGGTGAAGAAGTGTTTGTTGCAAAATAAGAAGTTGCTGTTAAAGATGTAAATAATGAAGTTAATGTTGTTAAAGAAGTAGCTGAAGTTATTAACTATGCTAAGTTAATTACTGATGCTAGCTCAAGTTTAGTGTGTTGCTGGTAAATAGTAGTTATTAATGCCTGAGTTATAGCAAGCACAACTGTTAGTGCTGCAGCAACAAAACTTCTACATATTACAACAAACAGTTGATGGAATTACTTTTGGCTTAAAGCACTATGGAATAAAAGTTACAACCCCACGGAGGAAAGGTGTTATAACAAGAGCTGGTGAATCTACAACAACAATATCTTTACAACTATCTTCACAACCATTACAGGACAAAGGTAAAGGGATATTGATAGAACTTGTGAAACCTATGAAAGAAGAAAGATTCTATTCAGGCTTGATGAAAAAGCTCATTAAAATTAACATAGCAGAATTATGAAGAAGAAAGACTTGCAAGAGAGAAAGCTGAAAAAGAAAAAGAAGCCAATATTGCCTTGATTGAAACATGGGATGATATACAAGCAAAGATTGATGTTGATCATCAATTGGCTGAAAGATTGCAAGTACAAGAACAAGAAGAGTTGTCTATTAAAGAAAAGGCTACATTATTTCAACAACTCTTAGAGAAAAGAAAAAAGCATTTTGCAGCTAAAAGAGCATGAAGAGAAAAAAGACAAACCATCAACAAAACTCAACAAGAAAGATAATGTGTACTTACCTAAAACATGGAAGGATGACAGCTTCAAGATTTAGAAGTTAAAGAGTTTGATTCTATCCAGAGATTGTTTTGAACATGAGCATTCAAAAGGGGTAAATACATTGAAAAGACTTTTAGAACTTAGTTGGTGAACTTGAGCAAAAATAAAAGAGAGGCAGAACAGAGTTGATACAAGAAAATGCAAAGAAAGCCAAAGGTGGAAGATGACAAAGAAACAGCCGAGCTTAAACAGTGTTTGGAAATCATTCCAGATGAAGGAAGAGGTAACAGTTGTATGCTAAATAACCTTAGCTGTTAAGACTCCAATTATTGTTTACTGGAAAGATTTTATAAAGAAGGAAGAATAAAGCTAGTATCAAATAATTAAGTAAGCTGATGGAAAAGATCTCAACGTATAAAGATCTTTAGTCAAATGCTTAAAGTTTTGACAGGCATGATTTGGAAGATTTGTACAAGTTGCTAAAAGCTAAATATGAGTCAACAAGACTAGTGGAAGACTTGGATTTGTTGTTATAGGGTGATTTAAAAATAATGTTTGAACCACATGTAGAAGATAAAGTATGGAGGAATCAACAAGAATACAAAGTGTTGGATTAGAAGCTGTATGACTCTTATGGAGTACATTTCTTGAGGATGCAACATGTGCAGATTTATATGTTGGTAAGAAGAAGTATCCTCTTACACTATCTACACTTACAATGATGTTGGAAAAGAAGCTTATGATTGACTATGAAAGTGAAATGGCTTATCAGCTTCTTAAATTCATTGAGAAATAGCTTAAGAAGTAAAGAAGTGTTTGGAAGCATCCTCCTGGTGTTGATGAATCTTTAAATAAAGAAACTTGATAATTTTAAAGAACAATATCAAGTTTAGGGGAGGATTGTTAGGATTAAAATTCTTCTTGATGTTGTTTGAATTACTGCTGCTCAAGTTTGTATTAATACTGCTCAGCTGAAGTTAGTACTGCTCATAGACTTCAAAGAAAATATGCTAAGTGTTTACTACTACCAGTACACAGTTAGTACCGCTAGTACATAGTTAGTACTGCTAGTACAAAGTTAAGACTACTCAGTTGAAGTTAATGCTGCTAGTGAAAGTTACTACTTCTAGTACAAAGACTACTTGAAGTTAATGTTTCTGAAGAGTTACTACTGCTCAAGAAAATATTCTAAGTAGTTAGTACTACTAGTATTAAGTTAGTATTGTTAGGTGTTAGTACTGCTTATGTGATATGTATTCGTTGTTTATAGAAAATGTGGAAAACTAGAAGGGGGTTGAATAGTTTACCGCATTTTAACTTAAGGTTTTAAAGTGTTTGTAAAAATTCTAGATTCGAATTTATGTGAATTCAATACTTGCACAATATGAACGATATGCTTATCTACACAATTGATATGATAGTATGAGGAAATAATGTAAGACAGGAGATAAGAGTAAGAACAATCAAACCACAACGCGAGGATTTATAGTGGTTCGGTAACGAAGCACTTCTTCGCCCTACTCTACTCCCCGAGCACCTAACTCGAGAGTTTTCTTCACTATGTCAACAAGCTCCCTTATGGCGGAGAAAACCGTACACAACGTTGCTTACACCGATTTACGACACAAAGCTAAATGTCAAGTTCTAATCTTAGCTAGAACCAAGCTATCACAACACGACTTCACTACTTGTTCACAACTTCACAACTTCACAAATTCTTCACAACTTCATAACTTATTCACAACTTCACAACTTCTTCACAACTTCACAACTTCTTCACAACTTCAAGACTTCACTTCACCACACTATTTATATCACAACTATCTAACACTACTTGGTAAGATCACCACGATCTAACTATACTTACAAAGATCGCCAAGATCTAACTACTACACACAAATACAAGATATACAAATGATTTACAAGTATGTGATATGGATGCAACAAGATTGCTATGCACACTAAGGTATAATACTTCTTCACTTGATGATGAAAGTATTCTTCTCTTGCACTTGAGGAATTAAGCTTGGATCACTTGGAAACAAAGCTTTATGATTAAATGATCAAAGGATTTTGGAGAGGATATGTGGGCTGTTTAGAGCAGAAAGAATGAGTGCAAAAGGTGAGAAAATAGTGGGGAAAAGTCCAGTATTTATAGGACAAACTAGATGAGCGTCTACCTAGGGGTGGTCCCCTTAAATAGGTGGCGGTCCCCTTAATTTTAAGGGGGCCGCCCTAGGATAGGCGCTCCCTAGTTTGTCTTTAGTGTAGGGGGAATTTTCTAAAACTTTTCTAGCCGTTTTAGGACCAAAAATTTGAATTTCAAAATGTTTATCAAGAGGGTAAATACATTTGAAGACTTTAGAACATAGTTGGTGGAGGGCAAAGAAAAGAGAGCAGGAACTGAGCTAGCACAAGAGATTACAAAAAAGCTAAAGGTGGAAGATGACAAAGAAACAACAGAGATTAAAAAGTTAACGGAACTCCATTCTAATAAGTGAATGAAGTAGCAATTATGCTATTCACTTTGCTGTTAAGTCTCCAAGTATTGGTTACTGGAAGATTCATAAAGAAGAAGAAAAAGCTATTATTCAAAATAATACTAGATGGTAAAAATCTCAAATGTACATGATGCTATAGTACAAGCTTAAAGTTTTTGACATGGAGAAGATTTGGAAACTTTATACAAGTTGGTAAAAGCTAAATATGAGTCAACAAGACCAGTGGAAGACTTGGATTTGGTATTATGGAATGATTTGAAAATAATGTTTAAACCACATGTAGAAGATAATGATAGAGGAATCAACAAGACTACAAAGTGTTGAGTTGGAAGCTGTATGACTCCTATAGAGTACATTTCTTGAGGATGCAACATATGCAGATTTATATGTTGGTAGAGAAGAAGTATCCTCTTACACCATCTACACTTACAATGATGTTGGAAAAGAAGCTTATGATTGACTATGAAAGTGAAATGGCTTATCAGCTTCTTAAATTCATCATAAAATAGCTTAAGAAGTAAAGAAGTGTTTGGAAGCATCCTCCTGGTGTTGATGAAGCTTTAAATGAAGAAACTTGATGATTTTGAAGAAGAATATCAAGTTTAGGGGAGGATTGTTGGGATTAAAAGTCTTCTTGATGATGTTTGAATTACTGCTTCTCAAGTTTATTAAAACTACTCTATGAAGTTAGTGCTTGCTCAGGACTTCAAAAAACTATGCTAATGTTATACTACTGCTAGTATAAAAGTTAGTACAGCTAGTTGAATAATTAGTACTACTAGTACAAAGTTAAAACTGCTCAGTTGAAGTTAATGCTGCTAGTGAAAGTTACTATTCCTAGTACAAAGACTGCTTGAAGTTAATGCTACTAAAAAGTTACTACTGCTCAAGAAAATATTCTAAGTAGTTAGTACTGCTAGTATTAAAGATGTGAAAAAATATTAGTAATGTTTTTAGGCATTATATTTTATCAACAGAAAAGATTTTATATACTTAGGAAAGTATTGTAAGCCGAGTTGGACTCCTTGGTGTATAAAAGGAGATCCTAGGGCATAGAGTTATACGTATCAAAAACATCTTTTATCAATCTTAGTTGTATAATTCATAGCTTCAAGGTCTTTGTAACCCTAATACTTTGAGAGTATTCGTATTATTATCATTAATAATATTGGAGTGTATTTGTTTTGAATTACTGTTTCATTGATAATTCTTCTCAATATTAAAGACTAGATTCCGCATAATCTTTAATACATTCAAACAAAGCTTTTACTATAGTTATGTTAGATTTATCTAATATAACTAATCCTTAAACAAGCTTAAGGAATTTGATCTATTGAAGTGGGATCAACATTCGTTAACTCGGTTAGTTTACCTTGGCTAAATCATTACTTTTATATTAATTATGACATTTGAAAGCTAATACCTTCGGGTATTAGCTATTATTATGAAGATCTTAATGTTTGGTTTGTTTATCTCGATTTCTTAATTTATCATTGTTTGGTTTTTTATGTTTATTAATTTATACTTGTTGTTAGGAAATATTGTAAGGTACTGCTGGCAGATAACAAAGTACTGCTAGTTATATCAAAGTACTGCTAGTGTTTAAAGTACTGTTAGTATAAAGTCAAAGTACTGTCAGTATAAAGTCAAAGTACTGCTTATAAAGTTTTAGAGTTCTAGAAGGATTGTATTAGGAGAAGATAAGCATGACAGTTTGTAAGCCTAAGCCCAATAGGGTTAATCCTTGATGTCTATAAAAGGACCCCTTGGAAGGCATAGTGAGGTACGTGTACGTGGACGAGAACAAGAACAAATCTTAGAAGAAGATTTGGCAATTAGTATTATTAGTGTTTTAGGAATCTGCAAAGTTAGGCAGGTTCAAGGTGTGATAATAAAAGTAATCTTTTGATTATTGCTGTGTGTTCTTCTTAATATTATCAATTAGATTCCGCATAGTTGATAATATTCATTGTCAGCGTTTCATAGTTATTATCTTGGATTTATTCAAGGTAGTAATATCCTTTACAAGTTAAAGGTTCAACGTATTAGAGTACATCGATCCTACACTTGTTTATGTGCTTTTGTATGCGACCTATCCATCAACTGGATCTAGTGATACGGACCAAGTAATCTAGATGTCGGGATAGCTCTTCATATAGTGATTTATACATCTAGACTAATAGGATCACAATTAATGATCTATCTTTGCCCTTAGATTGTGACCATAAGGTGACCTTGGTATCAACGAGTACGTTCTAATCATTTGGTAAAGACTTGGTTAG
>BQNB010175225.1:0-13182 GCA_026074375.1 Tanacetum coccineum
TTCAAAAACCTTCTAGCCCTCATAATTAACATAGCCATTTGCCATCTCAAATCCATCTCTTCCAAATCATCTGGATAGATTTGTTACAAGTCCTCATGTGCAATTTGAGGATTATTTGGTTGACTAGCAAGGAATGCACAAATAACAGCATCACTAAAGTTGTCAATGTTAGAAGCATTAACTTGAGTATTAGCAGCAGAAACTCCATTAGAAGTATTAACTGCTTGAGCAGTACTAACTGCTCCATTAGTGCAGCTATTGTTGTTATTTAAAGAGGATACAAAAGCCATGTTCTGTGTGCTTGAACTTGAGCTAGACATCCCCTTGACTTCTGGTTCATACACCTTACAGTTGTTGTAGAGATCATCCATGCTTATTGTATCCAAATCAGTTTTATTCCTCCACACAACAACATGTGTGTTCCACTCAGGTAACAAACTTCTTAATAGCTTCTGGCTCACATCTTTTTATGAAATTGTTTCTCCTAAAAGCTCCAACTAACTCATAAGATTTTGAAGCCTATTAAAGGGTTGATCAAGCATCTCTGAGCTTGGAGCAGTAAAGTTTTCATATGATGCTTTAAAAGATTCCTTTGGGTCTTCTTTGTAGCTACATTCCCACCAAATCTCTTTTCTACAGCTTCCATCAATAGTTTAGCATCCTTAATTGAGTTAAAATTTAACTGATGTTCATTAGGAATGCCCATCATTAAAGTACTTCTAGCTTTCACCTCTAATCTTTTCTGAGCCTTCTCTTCAGCAGTGGTAGGAGGCATTACTTTCTCAACACCCTCCACAACTGTTATTTTTGGTGTAGTATTTCCATTCTTTATGACTTCCTATAGTGCATAGTCTATCATCTGGATGTATTGTTCAATTCTCATCCTCTAGATCTCAACCTCACCAGGTTTGAGCATGGGAACTTTAGATGCAGCCACCATATGTGCAGAATCTTGATCCATATCTTCTAGCAAAGTTTCTCAAAGCAACAAGCTCTGATACCACTTGTTGTCCCATTTGTAGGATACCTCTTGTTGGATTCCACTTCAATAGATCAAATTCCTTAAGCTTGTTTAAGGTTTAGTTATATTAGATAAATCTAACACAACTATAGTAGAAACTTTGTTAAGTATATAAAGATTATGCGGAATCTAATCTTTAATATCAGAAGAATTCTTAATGAAACAGTAACACAAGATCACAATTAAACAAACAATAAAAGCTCCAATATTATTAAGAAAATAATATGAATACTCTCCTAGTATTAGGGTTACAAAACTTTGAAGCTATGAATAACACTTATAAAATCGTAAAACAACACATATACTAAATTTTATACCCTAGGACCTCCTTTTATACACCAAGGAGTCCTAGTCGATTTACAATATATTCCTAAGACTTAGAATATTCTCTATGATCTATTCTATAAATAAGTAATACTTATCACGTAAGTAATCTTGATCTCCAAACAATCTTTATCCTTTCTTTTGTCTTTATCCTTTTTCTGACAGTAGAAACTCTTTCAGCAGTCTTAATCTTTGAGCAGTAGTAACTTATACACCAGCAGCATTAACTGAGCACAAGCAGTAGTAACTACTTAGAATATTTTCTTCAATCTTCACCAGCAGTACTAACTTTACACTAGCAGTACTAACTTTATACTAGCAGTACTAATATATACTAACAGTAGTAACTGTGAACTAGCAGTACTAACTTTATACTAGCAGTACTAACTTTATACTAGCAGTACTAACTACTTAGCATATTTTTCATTAAAGTTAATGAACAGCACTAACTTTAGCTTAGCAGCAGTAACACAAACCTGAGCAACAGTAACTCTAAGATCATCAAGAAGTCTTTTAATCCTAATAATCTTTGGCTTAACATGAATGTGATCTTGAACTTCTTAAGATCATCAACCAAGCATAATCTCTTTTTGCCATCTTGTAAACTTTACCATCTTGTGAACTTGTGACTATTGGACCGACATGCTCATACCTTTCTTGATATGTTAACTTGAAAAGCTTTAATAATGCATCTTTCTTGAGGTTCTTTAACTTTAACACTTCGTTGCTTCAAGTAGGACGTACGGTATCAGAGTAGAGAGTCTTGAAACATGTACATGAGCTTTCATGATGACTTTATATTTGTCGGTCGGGTTCGAGCATGTGGTATGAAATCATAGAGACAGCTGAATCAGGTACCTACACCTCCATCTTTAAGTCTCTTGCATAAAAATGTTACAATAAAGCGAGGGGACGAATATGGCTTTGTCATTCGCCCATGTTGGTTGGAGTAAACTTTGAATCCATGAGGATCGACTTGTGATTCAGGTAGATTCAATTTAAAGAAGAATCTCCTTGATAGATTTCCAGCTGAAGTATCAAATCTTTCTAACGACATATGTATTAGATTTCATCAAACTCAACATGTTCTCATTATCGAACGACTCAAAGTAAAGGACATCACGATAAGAGGGAACCAGTGAGTTACTGTCTCACAATAGAATAGAAAAACGATTTGAAAATCAATCGAAGTGTCACTTGCTAAAGTGGTTTTATGACACATCGAGAGTGTTAATCATTTCAAAAGTTCATCATCATCGACAATTCATATACTGGAACAAGTTTGATTCTTGTAGAATCGCACATCATTTCTTTCTAGTTGTCACAAGGTTTGAAGTTCATGATAGAATCGTACAAGTCACCTACCATGCTCTTGTTGATGTTAGGCTCAAGTAGGATTTCTATCTTCACTATGATTACTTGAGTACTCACTCTGATGTTCATGGCAAAATCACAAGGAATAAAGCATAGGAACTCTTTATATATTTCTCGTTATTTACATTGTTATGAGATATCAAGCTTCATTTTGACAAGTGTACCCTAATGAGATTTTTTATGGATGATCTCTTTTGCTCTAGACACAATAGTTGCACTTTGGTTATAGTGATCGAGGCTGGAGCAAGACAGCCACCTTTTCAATAACAACTAACTCGAAGTGATGAAAGTTGATAGAAAAGCTTGTAATCTTTGTGAGAAAATGAAATAGAAATTTTTTAAGAGATTCCTGTAGTGGCTATGGAAGGGGTTGTGCATTGCATCACTGGGTCCCAGTGATTTAGCTTCAATGTCAGCAACCATCTTGTGATTCTGACAGTAGATGTACTGACCTGGTTTCTGCCTAAGTGTAAGTAAAGAGAGGGCTTCCTTTTTTTCACCCTTTATCTTACTTTTTATTTTTTAATTCTCAACTCCTTCAGTCGCTTACCGAGACTTCATAACTAGTACCTTGTTGGGTTTGTTATCCCAGTACTAGCTCCCATTTCAGCAGCACTTATTCTTTTTATTCTTTACTTTTACTCCCATTTTTTTTTTTTCATACAAAAAGACTACACACTATTCTAGTGGAATATACCTATGTAGATACCATCCGTTTCTGGCTGATCATGGGAATGATACCTAAACTTAACCACCTTATAACCTCCAATACAGTAATTAAATGGTCGGTCTCTGTACTTTCACATTTCTGCCAACACGCAACCCATTGCTCCCCCCTTTATATGTGTATCGATAATCGAAAGAGATTAGCACATATAAAGGAATAGCGAACACATGAGATCTTGAAATCACATCTTTAGCCATATATTTAATCATATTTTTCTCCCCTTTATCAAAAATATTAAATCTCTTGATTAATTTAGATAATCAATTGAATTCAAATATAACGCTTTTCGTGGAAAAAATGTCCATTATTAACAAGCCTATAGGAACATTTTTAATGCTCCCCTTTAAATATATAAGGGTATTATATTGTGTTTGATATGTTTGGATTTGAAAATATTTAAATTTACTAAGAAATTCATGAAAATAATACCAAACACTATAAATGCCTAATTTTTAAGTCTGCACAACACATTTAATATTCACAAGATTATTATGTACGAGGTTTGACTGAATGATGAAGAACATCATATGATAGAATATATGGTTCCTATGTAGCAGCCAGTAGTTCTTACCCCGTAGTCTCTCTTAATAAGTGTCTTAGCTTCCCCCAAAATCAGCAATCCTTTCTTGATAGATCAAAGGCAATGTCAAGCGCATCTGCAGTCTTGATGTTAAATCCCAAATATCCGAGATACACACTAAATCGAAACCGTAACACAAAGTCACGGTTATTAAGTCCCGATGTCCGTATTTCTCCTTACACGATAGTGATGATATAAATTGAAACACCAAAGTCAACTAAGTCTCGGATGTCACAATTATTCCCTCTAAGTAGTCAAAATGATAACACCTAAATCAACTAAGTCCTAAATGTACACATTTCTTTCTGCATAATATTGATTATATTAAAGAATCATCATACTTATCAAACCTATGTGTACCTCTTTAGTCAACTAATTCTACTCCCTTTTAAAATAAGCTTAGTGATTAACCGTTTAAGGAAGCATTTCTTGAATCAGTAACCAATCTTCTCACGCTTAGAATAACACTTCCCCCTAGTATCTTAAATGATGCATACTTGAAATCATGTTCGAAGAATTGATAAGCTTAAATCTATCCCGTGAGAATCAACTAAGTCTTAAATTGCAAATAAGTCCCTAAAGTTTGAAACAAATGACATCTAAAGTCCTTGTAGTTAATATAAGTTAACTCCCCTTAAAAATGTTATCCGTCATTATCCAAAACATTATCCGTTTATTCCGTGACTTATTTTGAAAGACCAGTTTAAAAAATTATTTGATGACACATTCTCCCTCTCAAATAATGACCCGTTTTCTATTTAAAGAGTTGTTGTCATTGTTTGGGTTGTCGAATTGTCTTTGAAAATCTTTTTGTGATTACCGAAAACACTGATTCAATGTGAAGATAACTTTTTACCAATAAAAATAAGATTTCTCTTATTTTGACATATAAGCTCACTGACACGTACACTTATTGTATATAGGAAGCATGGGTTGTGTTGCAAAGTAATTTTTTCTTTTAAATAATACATTTTCCTTTATCTTTTAATAAAAACTCTCTCATCTCTCCACCAATACAACTCCCGCCATCACCACCGGGATCACTTCCATAAAAACCCTCACTCTTATAACAATTTGTGATAACCCACACAACACAAATCCACTTCTTCCTCCTCTCTTACTCGAACCCACTGTTCGAGTTTTGTTAATACAAATGAGTTTTGTAAACCCAATCACGACTTCGAAACAAATCTTGAAAACCCAGTCACGACTTTGATTGAATCTAGATCTGGGACATGATTTGTTGTGTGATGTGTTTAATTTTTGTTTTTTTTAATTTCGAAACCATAAAAGAAAAGAATAAAACAAGTTTATTTCATCTTTTCATTTGTTTCGGTTCAAGAAACAATAAGAAACAAATAGCACACTTACCAATGAGTTTTTGAAATATCATGAAAGTGAAGTATTATCGAAATCATATAAAGAGAATAGATTCATTAAATCTTTTATATATTACGTAGTATATGAACTTGAGGATAATTAGTAATTTTTTTTGGTAAAGAGGAATTTCCCGGCTAAAATAAAATTAGTAATTTTTTTTTACATGTTTTCTGACTCGACACTGTGAGCCAACTAATCCCTGCGAAACTACCCTTTTAGATAGCTCGGAGTCGGTTCAAGTGAACCTTCGAGGCCACAAGGGGATTAATTTTTTCCTCGTTATATTCGAACCATTGACCTCCACTTTAGAAGACCGGTATTCTTAGTGTTGGGTATATGCTTCTTTATTTACGATAATATATAAATCTTTATTTACGATAATTTATGTGCTTCAATGGTTTTCTTTTTGGTTGTACAACATGATTTCAGGCCGACAATAAAAAATCCACCAAAAAATGTTCGGGTATATTTGGGATGTGATTAGATAATGTTAAATCTTTGTTTAAAAGTAAGAAATTATTTACGTTTGTTATATTTTAAAATATAAAGTCTAGAAGTATAAAGTTTAAGGGGTTATTTGTTTATTTTTTAAAGTTATAATAAAATTTATAAATTTATAAATTTACACTTTTAACTCTATATAATTTATCTAAAATTAAAACCGACTAAAGGTTTTATTACTTATCCCTCTTTTTTCAAGTTTTTGTTTTCACAAATTTGACACATATATTTTTATGTGTTTTTTTTCTCCATCAGATTTCTCCACCAAATTTTTTTAATTTTGACCAAATTGATTCAATTTATGAACTTTTATTGAACAATCAGATCGCATGATTTTGCCTACGTGACAAAATCAAGCGTTATGGTTGGTCCAATTTATTTTCTCATAAGATTTAATCTGATAGAAAACTCCGAAATGATGTAATTCTTTTATTATATAAAAGATTTAGAAAAAGTGATGATGAATTTTAATATTAATTAAAACAAAATAAAAATTCATAAGAAAAATAAAGTAAAAAAGATGACGAGGGTATTTCGGTCATTTTAGTTCGATCAATGAGCAAAAGCGGAACGAAACATTTAAAATACGAACGTTTTTTGTAATTTCGAAATTCGACGGACCAAATCTGCAATTTGGCCAAACCACAAAGACCATTTTTGCAATTTACTCTTTGTTTAATAATAAACTATTATTCATAAGATTAGTTTAATATTTTATTACTGTTCATAACAATATAAAAAATTGAATATGTGAGGGGGGGGAGGGGGGAACACAGGAAATGTAATATAGTGGGGGAACAAAGGAAATGTAATATAGTTTTAATGGGTCGAGCTCATTAATGCACCTTTGGTGACGGAAGAAGACCGCCATCGATCAATAATATAAATTGGTCAGACGATAAAAAATTCAAATCTGATTTTCATGTGTTTAATGTTCATTTAACATTTTCTTTGTCCACCATTACCAACATCGTCAACAGACTCGTAGGCAGCTTGTGCCGTTGTTTCCTATGTACAGACGTAAAATAGAGTTGAAGGAATCATTTGCACCACTTTTTTTGAATAACATTCGGACAAATGACCTAATGATCCTTAAAACATCATTTTCTTGAATTTTACAAAAATCAGGTAGTGACGTGAGAAGCGGACAATCCACACTAATCCAAACAATTCTTTTATTTTTAATTTCCATGAATATATACTTTTGGCTAGGGGTGAGCAGAAGAAACCGAAAACCGAAAAAACCGAACCGAAAAAACCGACCGAAAACTAGAAACCGATAGTTCGGTTTTTAATTTTTCAAAAACCGAAAAATTTCGGTTCGGTTTCGGTTTTGGTCAAAAACCGAACCATAAAAACCGAACCAAACCAGTTTTATAATAATATATAATTAATATAATATAAATAAATAAATGATATCTAAAAATTTTAAATTTATATTTATTTTATGAATGAAATTATTATAATATAATTATCTTAATTGTTTATATATATGTTTGTGCGTGTACGTGTGTTTACCTTGACAATATGTCGTTTACAATGACAATAGATCTACTATGTGTATTTCACAATGCATGTGTGTATCTCTCATTTATATGTGTATAATTGTAAAAATTTGTGTAAACATTATTTACACATATTCGCAAAAAAAATAACCAATATTTCTACGTAAAACAATTTTAATTAATATAAAATAAGCAAAAACCCAATTAAAAACGGTTTTTAGAAACCGAAAAACCGAGACCGCAAATACCGAGGAAACCCGAAAAAACCGAGCGGTTTCGGTTTTTGATTTTATTAAAAACCGAATATATCCGGTTCGAGTTCGGTTTAGCCAAAACCGACCCAAAACCGAACCGTGCACAGTAAGAAATAGATACCGCCTACTTTTGGCATCTTATATTCTTTTTCCTAATATCACTTGCTACCATCCTATATTACTTTTGCTTAGAATAAGGGTGCTCACAGTTCGGGTAATATTCGCATGAATCACAATTGAAATCAATCCGAACCAGAAAAATCAAATCAGTTACCGTTGGTTTCGGTTCATGAGGTAAATGATAGAATGAAAATTATACTTTATGGTTACTTTATCGATAAAAGGCTTGTTTTCCTTGTCGTAGAATGGTTTGTTCGAAACCATTGGAAAAATTATGGCTTAGAGAAAGTAACGTTAGTGAAAGGTTTTTTCTTTTTTAAGTTCTCATCTACTGAGGGTGTTGATTCGGTGCTTAGAGATGGTCCATAGATGATTCGTGGAGTCCCTATATTTTTAAATAAACGGCGCGAGTCTTCTTAAAGAAGAATTGTTTCGTGTTACCGTTTGGGTGAAGTTACCCACCCCCCCCCCCCCCCACCCCCCCCCCATGATGTCCCCGCGGATGTGTATACATCGGATGGGTTAAGCTTGATCGCCATGAAAATCGGTACCCCAATGATGCTAGACTCATATACGAATTTCATGTGTCTAGAATCATAAGGTAGGAGCAGTTATGCAAGAATTTTGATTGAAATTGATACTTGTAATAGTTTTAGCGATAATCTAATTATGGTTGTTCCAAATCTTGATGGACTTGGATATACGAAAGAAACCATTCATGTTGAATACGAGTGGGAACCTCCTCGTTGTAGTACATGCTTAATATTTGGTCACTCAGTTGATGATTGTTCAAAAGCTCCGAAACAAGTGGTGAATAAAGACAAGGGTGGATCATCCGGGGCTGATGATGGTTTTATTGAAGTAAAAAGAAGAAATTAGGTGGAAATAATGGAGGCACCGAAAACTTTAAACCGTCCCTTCAGTGAGCAAAAAACTAATATCGCCCCTAAAGTAAATCAACCGACTGAAGAGATGAGCCCTAAAACGGCTCCTTCTGCTGATAAGAAGAAGGTCTCGACAACAGGTAACTCTTCAAAAAATACTAAGACGAATGCTTTGACATCGGGTAATGGTACCTTTTCCCTTAGTAACTCGCTTGAGGCTCTAAATGTTGATAACACGGTTAATGAGGAAGTTAATTTAGGGGGTAAGACTTCTATGTCTAGTGTGTAAGAGGAAGGGCAAAGTTCTACCCTTTAGTTGAAAAGATTAATATGTTTGAAAAACAGCTGCTGGCGGGGAACTGTGTGCTTTTAGATGATGAAGGTAAGCCTCTAGAAAAGATTGATTATACGGGTGATCATGATAAAGAGGATGAAGTTGAACCTGTTGATAATGAAATGACAAGTTTCTTGGCTTCAAAACCAACAGGGTTTAGGTTATAGTAACTAATAGCTTGTTGGTAACAATAGAGAAAAACCATGTGAATGTTGATGTACGGACTACGATCTAGACTAATGATGATATGAATGTAGGCCAGAAAATTCGCTGACAATATTCAATCTATAGTGATATAGATTTTGGAATATCAAAGGTACGTGTCGTAAGAAGAAAAAATACTGATGTTTATGAGTCTCTTTGTAGTTAGTCTCTAGGTGTATAATCTTCTTTAAGTAAGTAGAGTGACACTATGTAATAGGGCAGAGATTTATTCACACCTCATCCATTGTACTGAATTTGAGTTTTGGAGTAATAAATTTACCAGGGAAACCCTTTATCAAAAATAAAATAAAATAAAATTTGTAACCGCACATAATTTATCAAATCGGAAATAAAAAAATTGAACCGAATTATATTATATTCGAGTTTTCGGTTTTGTGATAAAGTTTTGCCAATCTTAAAAACGAGAAACTGAATCGAAAGTCAAATTCATATAAATATATATATTTTTGAATATTTATATATAAAAAGACAACTTAAATTTTATCTTAATATAAAAACACTTTTTAAACTTGTTATAAATTTTTTTTCTAAAAATTTATACAATTAGATTTAGAAAAAAATTAATGATATAATTCAGGTTATTCAGGTTAACCCAAAACATAACCGAATTCAAATTCAGAGTTCGGTTCGGTTAAGTACAATTTGAATTCGATTCGATTTTTGTTTCAAATGTTGAATTTTAAATGTGTTTTATTTTTCTTCTTAATCTAAATTAAACTCTTTTTTTTAATTTACAAAAATACAAAATCGTTCAATTGTAATTACAGAAAATATTAAATAAATAAGATTGTGTTGTTTTTTCTATATAAGATATATAAGATCTTACAGATCTATTATAATCAAAATATATCATAACTTCCTCTTATGATTATAGTTATTCATCATGATACCTCAAGTTCTACTACGATGAATAGAATTAAAATATGATAACCTTCGAAAAATCTATGGCTTGTCGGAGAGATTTTTTGGATAAAAAGTCACGGGTTCGAGTCTCGGTTTGTGCTCACACTAGTTGGTGCTCGGATGAGCCAGAAGAGTTGCCGGAACTATTCTTTGGTGGGTGGACAATAGCCGATGACAAAAGATACTCAGGGTCACGGTATTTCCGTCAATGTATACCTTTTATGAATCCAGTATGCTTTATGGTGTGTTTAGAGTTATTTATTTTAAATTACTTTTTATGATGTTTGCATTCGTTGCTTAATCATACACTTGGAAATCTTGCGGTCCTACTATTGATTTACATAAACCCATGAATTCACCAACTTTATGTTGACGTTTTAAGCATGTTTTCTCAGGTCAATAAGGCACGAGGTGCAGTGATACATTGGAAGTCAATAATTGAAGAGTCATATCAAAGATTTGGGGTCTTATTACATTTTGGGGACAATTGTTATAAACCGAAATCTTTATTTATACTATTGAATAATTTGAAGCCATAAGCTTATGTAACAAACAAGTATTTTGTTAATCCAATGTATCTTTTTCAAACGACACGTTTAGTGGTCGTTCTCATATCTTGTGCTATTGATCTATGAAGTAACGCCATCGGATATACATTATATTCTGCTGCTACCCAGATTTGGGGGTGTTACAGATGCCCCATGCACTTTTCAAACCATAAGGACAAAACATGCAATTTAACCAAACCACAAGAACAATATTTACAATTTACTCAAATTTTATTTAAGTCGGATTTAAATCAAAAAACTAAAATTAGTTCAAGCAGTGGGTACCTTATGGCATCAACTAAGCACAACAAAAATAAAAATCAAGTGTAATGAAATCTAGCAGGTGGTAATTTTGAGGATGGCCCCAAACCAAACGCAACCTTATAATAATAGTTGCTTCCTATGTGCTAAGGAAGAAAAACATAGCATGACAACTTTGACGTGTAGATGTAAAAAGTAGCAGAATTAGCTCTTGTTTGTTTCGCGAGATGTAGCAGCAGTAGCAGGAGCGCAGTAAGCAGGAGCAATTAAGGCTGTGTTTGGCAACAGTCATTTTTGAGCGTTTAAGAGCGACAAAGCGGTAAGCGGTAAGATTTTAGATAAAAAGCTTGTTTGGCAACACCTCAACAAGCATTTGAATATTGTTTAACTGCTCTAATCTTAATTGTTTCTTGAAGAAACATTTCAGAACTGCTCCTAGCAGTTTGTTATAAAATTACATTTATACCTTCAAATAAAAATTTTAAAATTTATTTAATTGGGTTATATGTCCTTTTTCGTAATTTTACACTTTCTACAGCTTACAGCTACGTTACCATACACCTTTTTTAGACAAACAGCTACTGCTTACTGCTTACTGCTTACTGCTTACTGCTTACTGCTTACTGCTTCTGCTAACTGCTTCTGCTACTGCTTACTGCCGCTACTGCTACGTGTCGCCAAACATACCAGTAAGCAGTAAACAGGAGCAATTAGCAGGAGCAGTAAGTAAGCTGTTGTTTGTTTAAAAAAGGTGTTTGATAACGTAGCTGTAAGCTGTAATTAGATGTGTAAAATTACAAAAAATGGCATATAACCCAATTAAAGAAATTAAAAATTTTATATTTTAAGGTATAAATGTAATTTTATAACAAACTGTTTGGAGCAGTTCTGAAATGCTTCTTCAAGAAGCATTTGAGATTGGAGAGATTAAACAATATTCAAATGCTTATTGAGGTGTTGTCAAACAAACTTTTCATCTAAAGTACTTACCGTTTATCGCTTGTTGCTCATAAACACTCCAAAACGCTTGTTGCCAAAGACAGATAAGCAAACAAGCTAACAAATGTGTGGAAGTCATGTATGACCCTAAAGCATCTGAACATACCAAATACGTGGAGAGTTAAAAGCGTAATATGAGCGTTTTTATATATTATGAAGATATGAAGAAAAATAAAGAATGTGATTTGTATATGTAATGTTACGAGTCGGGTATCCGCGCAATGAGGCGGCGGGTACCCTGTGACTATATTTTGCGGCGAGCAAATGTTATCCGGCTAAGCGTTTTTCTAACGAAAAAATAAAGAATCTCTGCAGTAAGTACCAGTAAGAGTTGAGGAGTGAAAGCGAGGGTATATTAAGAGTCTATTTTTGCTGTAACAAAAACCATTTGTGTGTGGGAGATATGAAATGGTTTGTGTGGATTTATATTATGGATGCGGTTAAACATTTTTAATAATCATTATTGATAGTAATGATTTTAAGCGGTTACACGTTTTTAATAATTATTGAAGGCCGTTACAATGATAGTTTAAGCGGTTACACGTTTTTAATGATATTGCTTATTCTTTTTTTAAGATTTGAAAATGATAAACTTGGACAAATTCAATAATTATTTTTAACAATAAACAATCACTACATAATAAAAAGAAAAAAAGAAAATTACTGTAGAACGTAAGTAGTAGTTAAGTAAATTGAACAATTCCAAACACCCCAATAATCACAAATAAAATATTAAAATTCTAACAATTCGACAAAATAAAACCTCAAACGGGTTATCATCATCATCATCGATCATCAATTCAAACTACAATCACCAAATCACTAACATAACATGATGGAAAAAAAACTAACTAAAAATCTCAGCCACTTCATCAAAATTTAATAGATTTAGGATCACGAATGCTTTGCGGATCAATCATTAATTCATAAGACTCTATCCCAAAAAAAATCTAAATCCATCAAACCTTGGCATTTGACATCAACGATGTAAGCCCTTAACATTTCTTGAAATCATCCTTGCAACAATTAACCATGATGTCATCAAATATTTTAACAAAATCATCCAAATCAAACATCTTAAACCCTCTTCATTCATCTCCAAAACCTTCATCGCTTTTTTTTTAAAATGACGTCACCGAAATAAGAAGACCTCCATTGTCACACCCCCAAACGGGGCCTGGACGGAATACGTGTCCGAGGGCGTGACGTCATCATACTTCGAACACAAGGCACAAGAGAACG
>BQNB010175226.1:0-13182 GCA_026074375.1 Tanacetum coccineum
TATCATTGCTCTTGTTGATTTTTAGACTTATTTATATATTTTATATTCTATTATATATTATATATATTTATAGTGTAAATCTCACCAATCAGCCCGTCTTGTTGCAAACGGACGCAGTCAACAGCAGGGTATTGATTGTGATAAGACATTTGGTTTGGTGGTTAAACCGGCTACCATTTATACTGTTTTGAGTCTTGCAATTTCTCGTGATTGGCCCATTCATCAGCTTGATGTAAAGAATAATTTTCTTCATGGTCACTTATCTGAGACTGTTTATATGCATCAACCTCCTGGGTTTGTTGATCCTAACAAACCTGATTATGTTTGTCATTTGTAGCGATCGTTGTATGGGCTTAAGCAAGCCTCACGTGCTTGGTTTCAACGATTTGCTAGTTATGCTACATGAGTCGGTTTTCAGCATAGTAAATGTGACTCCTCTTTATTTGTCTTTCATCGAGGATCCGACATTGCTTATTTGCTGCTTTATGTGGATGATATTATTCTTACAACGTCGTCTTCAACATTTTTACAGCGGATCATTGCTTCCCTCCACAGTGAGTTCGCTATGACGGATCTAGATTCACTCAATTATTTTCTTGGTATTTCTGCTCAACGATCGGCATTTGGCTTGTTTTTGTCTCAATCAAAATTTGCAGAGGAAATTTTTGAGCGAGCTCATATGCAAAATTGTAACTCGTGCCAGACCCCTGTTGATACAGAGTCCAAGCTTGGTTTAGATGGTAACCCTGTCAGCGACCCAACCTTTATCGCAAAACTCTTGCTAGCGCGTGCTCTTCAGTTATCTAACCTTATTTGTTTATTATATTGTTTTTAAACAAATTAAAAGTTTTTTATTTTTTGTTTGTTTGAATCAAATTTGCAAAATATTGATTGTATTTTTATTTTTATTTGAAAATAAGAGATTACCATCCAAAATATATTTCTGGTTACTTTACTTTCTAACAAATTATTTTACTTCACTATACCTTTTTTTTTATTTTATTTTTTTATTAGTTTTACCTTTTTATTTTTTGTATTTACTAAAAAATTCCTTTAATATTTTAAAAAAGAATCATTAATTTTTTTTAAAATATTAACCTTTAAAATAATTTTTATTTTTATTAATTGTCTTTTTTTTTTGTTAAAATTTAACCTTTTTTTCTTTTAATTTTTCTTTTTTTTCCTATTCCTTATCAAGTCCCACTTTTAGAGTATTCGTACATTTTTAAAAATATAAAATAAAACTTAAACTGAATTTCTTTTAATTCTTTCCTTATTATATTAAACTTTATAATGTTCTTTATATTTATTTTTTCTTTTCAAATATGTTTAAATTTTCTATTTTTGATTCTACACACAAACCCAAAAATTTAACAAAAAATACTTTTTTTTATTTATATAATATCAATTAATTTTTTTTTTATTTTAAACAAAAAAACAAAAAAAAAGAAAAAATTTTATTATTCTATTTTATTCTTGTAATAAAATTTTAAATAAACAAGAACATATTTTTCTTTTTCAATTTTTTGTAGTTTTTTTATAATAATTAAACAACTTTTCATATTTCCACTTACCTTCTTTACTATAAATTATTTTCATTTATTCTTTTTTGATTTTTTCATTCAATTCCGGCCCGAACACTTATCTTATAGAAGTCCAATAGGTCTTTTTTTCGCATATGCATGACCCTCGTGATACCAGCACTTTAACTGCTTTGAAGCGTATTATTCCTATGTTCGTGGTCTACTCCTTGATTAAGGTCGGCAGCTTCATGTATCATTCCTACTACTCAGCTTAGGTAGGGATGGCAATGGTCGGAGTTCTGGGTTGGGTTTATGTGAACCCGCTACCTACACCACTTTAATAATTTCCGAAAACCGTATCCCGCCCCAATACCCGTATGATACCCGTATTCCCCTCCATCGGTTTTGGGTTTACACCCGGGTTCATCTCGTTGGACAATGAACAATGTGAAGAAAAATATGATTTCGATTAGACACAGTGCGTAAAAAATATGCCTAAGATTAAGTAGCGAAAATGATCAAATGATCAATCAACAGTATTACACTCTCATTACTATTGTAAAGAAATTTCAATTTAAATCATTATGTATATCAATTCAATAGGATATCGTAAATTACTAAATAAACAAACAATTAATGCATTAAAGATAAAAATAAAAAGATAACAAAAAAGAAACCTTAAGACAAAACTCCAAAAGATGAAAGGACCTGCATACAACGAGAATTGAAGAGTCAAGTGATGACTAATATTTTGTACAATACCCAAGAACATTGTAATTACCAAGATATTGTTGATAAAAATAACTTTTAGAATACGAGTAGTCAAATATTTTGTACAAGGCTAGGAGCCCAAATTGGCCTTATATAAAAATGACAATAAAATCGGGTACGGATTCAGGTAAACGGGTACGGGTACGGCTCCGGGTAAACGGTGCGGGTATTTCCAGAACCCGCAACCGAACCCGTACCCGAGAAAAAAAGAATATTTCTACCCGAACCCGTATCCAAACCCGCCAACCCGTCCCCGAACCCGAACCCGACCCAACCGGTTCAGGTTTCGGTTTCCCCATCGGTTTCGGGTGCTTTTGCCATCCTTACAGCTTAGTGCGTATACTGATGCTGATTGGGCTGGCTACCTTGTTACCCGTCAGTCCACATCCGGGTATTGTGTGTTTCTTGGCGACAATCTTTTATCATGGTCTGCTAAACGTCAGGTTACCTTGTCTCATTCTAGTGCTGAAGCTTAATATCGAGGTGTTGTTAATGTTGTTGCTGAGACTGCTTAGATCCGTAATTTGCTATTTGAGCTTCATACTCCTCTATTTACTGCTACCTTAGTCTATTGTGACAATGTTAGTGCTGTCTATATGTCTGCAAATCCGGTTCAACATCAACGCACGAAACACATTGAGACCGACATTCATTTTATTCGTGACTTTGTTGCTTCGGGACAAGTTCGTGTTCTTCATGTCCCTTTAAGATTCCAGTATGCATATATTTTTACAAAGGGCATGTCCACTGCTTTATTTATTGAGTTTCGCTCCAGCCTGAACGTCTGAAGATCTCCCGCTCACACTGAGGGGGAGTATTAGCCGTATATAAATAAAGTCAACGGTTAACATTCAACATTAAAAGTCAAGACATTTATTAGTCATTAATTTGTATTAGGGATAAGCCCATGGTAATGATTCTAGAATGTTCTTTTGTATCCTATATATAGGATAGTTGTTATCAACTGTAGGCAGAAAATCAAATAGCCTTTCAATGTGAGTTTTTACCAATTCTAATATACATCACATCTACATGCTCTGTATTATAGTATCATGCTAGTTTGATGTACAAATCATCTCCCTGTTAGTTAATCGAAACTTTACTTTCATACATTGTTGCGTTTTATATAAAATGGAGTTATGATAGACAACTATCTTTGTCAACTGGAGTCGGAGGTGGAGGCATATGGACAAGTATGGGGGGCTGTGCCCTCAACGTTTTCTATACAACTTTGGATATTTAGTTTTATTTTTTGGGCTTTTATTTGTCATGCCCTCAGCCCATTTTCATAATTGCCCTCAACGCTTTGATCAATTCAGCATTTCTGTGTATAAAAGCAATATAATAAATTAAAATTATTTGGTTATTTAGTCACTAGCAAGGTACCCGCGCAATGCAGCAGCAGGTACTCTATAATCAAATTTTTGGCGAGCGATATTTTTCGATTACATATTTTTTTATAACGACTTTACGATAATGATAGCAATATTGACGAAATGTCGAATTAAAAAATTCACTTGTGTAACAAACATTTAATATTAATTTTTGGACTTTAATCGTATAAAGTTTAATTATTTTAAACATGTTTTTATTAAATTAATAGTGGAGATGATGATAATGACAATATTCAATTCAAGTTTTGTAACTAACGTGCTATATTAGCTTGTATAATGTGCTCATAAATATGTATTATAGATAGCTTGTACAATGTGCATATAAATATGTATTACTTAAATAATTAATAGGAGAGAGATATCAATCTCTTTTATATGTAGTATAGATTAATTTATGTTAGTAACTGATTTATTTCACTATTAAAATGTTCGGACCTTACATTTTGAGCTTTCTTCTCGATGTTATAATAAGGTTATATAGCCGAAAAGTTTTAAAATAAGCCGCAATACATTATACATGAGCTTATGTAGCGTAAGTCGAAAACCACATAAGCTATAAGACCGCGATATAAGCCAAACAAACACCCCTTTATTTGTTTGTTGAAAAAAAATTGTTACCGTTTATTCGGTGCTTGTCTTTTGCGCCGATACAAATTTTTTGCCCCCAGTAACCTATTTTTCTGGCTCCGCTACTGACTGGAGTTGAGGAAAAAATTGTCTAAGCCTTGCAAATAACAATTATCCACAACAAGCAAGATTATCCGCGCGTTGCTGCGGGCGTTAATTTTTCGCGCGTTGTTGCGGGGCATTATTCTTTTTTTTCCGGGTTTATTTTTTCGGGCTCATGTTTAATAGTTTGTTTTTTTCTCATATTAAATGGCAATCGCGTATTAAGTACTTTTGTAAAAAAAAATTTCTTATTTTGTGCCGAGTAGGTTTTTTTTTATGTTGCATACGTTTTTTTTTCTTTCCTATTTTGTGTCGAGTAATTTTTTATATGGGCGTATGTGTTTGGCCTCATGTCGCGGGTATTTTTTTATCTGAATAAATCAGTACTTTTGTAATTTTTTTTGTGGGGTGTTATTTTTATTTATTTATTTTGTGCGGGTTTATTTTTTCGGTCTCATGTTTAGTAGTTTTTTTTATATAGGCGTATGTGTTAGGCCTCATGTCGGGGATATTTTTTGATCTAAATAAATCAGTGCTTTTGTAAACAAAAAAAATTCCTACTTTGTGTCGAGCAAATTTTTTTATAAATGAGAAGGGGGGGGTTTGTAAAGTTTTTTTTTTGCCAATGAACAGTAACATCGCGCGGGCCGGGCCGATGGGCTACACTGTTCACCGATGAACAGTACCCCCGAACACTGTTCATTGATGAACAGTGATTTAGGCATCTGAAATGGTGACACGTGACATGTCAAATGATTATTTATATAATTTCACTAGTTCAAATTTAAATTTATATATATATTTTACTTATCAAGTCTTATACATTAGCCCAGTGTTTAGTAATTAGATCCAATCTCCGTTTACTGAAGAAAAACCCCACGTGTATGGATTGATAAGCCCATTAGATGTGGACCGCAAAATACAATCATATAGACGAAATTAATTTGTTCAGTCAGTGCTTGAGAGTTGAGAATGTTAAAAAGAAATCAAAACATGGCATGTAATTCTGAAATTAAATATTAACAATGCTTATGAATATTTTCTTTCTTGTATACATGAATTCTCTCAAAAGGTTTAGAAGCCATGACTTCATGCACTTTTTTTGAGTGATAACTGACTTTTTAAAGGCTAGCCAAAGACAATGTGCACCTGTTACATTGAATATTAGTGAAGTTAAGACTTGAACCCAATAGTTATTTCTGTAAATATTTTTCTCAAGTGATCAACTAGAGATTTAGGATGAGGAAGTGATACCACCGGGGCAATGCCCCAATAATTTGTTTATACATCCGCATAGTTTTCTTGCCGCACCTTTTACTGACAAGGCAACTTATATTTATATCTAATGGTTGGATAATAATCCATAGTACATTTTTAAAATGTTTTATCAAACTTATATCTTTGTAACAGTAAACAGATCAACTGTAAAAGTATTTGACATTGTGTACGTTCCTGACAAAAGCTTATTTCCATTGGTAATATCATTGTCATATCAGGAAGATAGTTGTTGTGATCATAATATGAAATTTGACATACTATTCAACAACTAATCTCGAACACTACTTGGCACTGTATGATTCACATGTTAAATGTCCCTTGCTTAAACTTCGTACAGCTAATAGTTTATATAAGTTCTGATGTTCATGTCTCATTTTAAGTAAACAAATGAAGATTATAAAATTAATTAAAGCAATTAAGAGGCATATGGCAAACTCCACACCACTAGTTAACAACAAGAAGTTGCATAAATTCTTGTGGAGAAATCAAGAGAGAGTGTGACAACTAGTTTTGTATCCATGCCAGCCCAACCCAACCCAACCACTTGCAAACTCAACCACTATCTTTCAACCTTTCAATTGTTGTGATTGCTTTGGAATTTGCTTTTGCTTTTTGTAGAATGTGGTATCATTCATATATGCACTAATATTTGGGTATTCTTCATGTTTAACCCGTGTTAGACCGGACGTGTTTAAATCGTGTTAGAGCTGAGTAAACCGTGATTTAACAAAATTATGGAAACAGTCTCACCTAAATCAATTTAGACTCAAAACCGTAAAGCAAAACATAAATTAGAAGGAAAAAAAATCATTCTGAAAAATAAAACACCATCTTTTGGTTACAACTGCCGCTAGAACAAGAATCCGATGTTAAAAAACATCCAAATTTGCCAATCGATCCAAAAATACATTCATATGCTTGAAAAGTATCTAGCCATAAATAAGAAGACTCTTGCCATGTCTAATATCTTCTAATGCCAATCAACCATTCGTAACAAAATAACTCAATCAAATGTTTTATTTAAGTGTGGTATCTCTTGTTTTGAAAATGTATCAGTTAGAGAACTTTGAAATGCATCATGAAGTGGGCCACTATTTGGCCCATATGGTGTGCTTTTTTCATATGCTCATGTTATGTTTGAAAAGTAGTTATGCCACTTTTTTTTTTTTAATTATCTTACACCAAAGTCTATAACTATAACTAGTACAGTAAATGAGTTTTGGCACACTACGTTTAAGATCTGAAAAATGTTACTTCAATGACAGCTAATCCGAAGTGATTGTAGATTGCCCTTAAACAAACTTGTAATCAAGACTTCAACTATGCATAAACAATGTTTTAACATAGAATCTTGATTCTTAATAAAGATTTACCACTATATATTAAACACTTTCTACGTTGTTTCTTTGTGTCATTGTGTGAATGCTAGCATGTGTCACAATCACCGCCTCTAATCATTATGATGAAGATTCAAGTCTTATAATAACCACATATAGTATTGCCAATACGCGTGTTTATTGTGCAGATATTAAACAACTCTTGTGTGTAACCATACACAACAAAAATAGACCATGTTATTCAAGACGAAATGGGTTGCAAACAATCACAATCAATGCTTACATGATCAATATGGATCATGACCCTCCTTTTTCAATCCTTCACTGAAGACCAGTACACTTTTCAATCCTTCACTCTTCATTTGACAAAAAAAGAATCGATTTTGGTCGATATCAAATACTCAATTGATAATCCTTGACCTACCAACTTGATCATTTTGTTAAAAACTTGTGTTATTCTAACCTTTATAGGTAGATATGAAAAGGGTTTATTAGGTTTTGATTATCGGAAATGGTGAATTCAAAACGCAAAGTGGTTTATGCATGATTCATAGACAGATATGTGAAAAGGGTTTATTAGGTTTTGATTGAATTCTTTCTATATTTTGTAAACGAACTGAATGTTAAATGAAGTTATGAACAATTAATGAACTATTTGGTACAAATTATGTTTATGTTTATTTATTTAATAAATGAACGAACATAAACAACATTTTCTGGTCATTTAGTTAAATGAACAGATATGACCGAAAGTCATATCCGTTCATTTATGTTCGTGAATGTCCGATTACTCGTTCGTTTATGATCATATATCTGTTTATGTTCGTTTATCGTAGCATTTTATTATATGGTTTTAAAATTGCTTGATTAAACAAACAATACTTAAAAACACAATATTATGTATATTTTTGCAAATTTTATGTTTATTTTTCTACCTTCATTTATGTTCGTTTAGAGTCTTAATAAACGAACATAAACAACCTTATTTCTCAATAAAAGAACACGAACAAAAAAATTCGTTCGTTTAAGCGATTGTGTTCGTTTAATTGTCTGCCTAAAATTAAACGAACGAACGTGAACAAAGCTTCGTTTGTGTCCGTCCGGTTCGTGTACGTCCCAAGTTCTACATGAGAAACCAATTATGAATATATTTCTAACCTTTATAAGTAAATATTTCAGAAGTTGGCATTGAGATTAAGAAAGGAGCAATGGTACATTCACAAAGGATTTACAAAATTAAATCCACACAATAACTTGACAAGTGTGTTGGTCCAATCAAATTACATTGTAATTTCTATTTCTTCTTGTTTACCCTCCACATTTTCTTAGAAAAATCATTGGTGGATGTAAAATGGCTATGGGATATATCCGAGGTGAGGCGTATACATCTAAGTTAAAACATAACTAGATAACATGAACCAAAGAAACCTTTTTCTTCCGTGTTTACAGTAAGAAGCTTTGCCACGATTGGGTGCTTGAAAACATAATTAGATAACCAGCTATATTGTAACCTCAATCAATGAATGCATTTATGAATTCTCAATCTCTCAACTCACTTTCTTTGCAACTACGTAGTACTTCCTCCATCGGAAATAAACATCCAATTTCTATTTAAGGATGTCTTAAAGATAAATGTCTATTTTGGGTCAACCAATCAACTGATTTTAGTTGGGATAAAATTTGATTGATGAATATTACTGTACTAAAACTTTGTTTAATATGAAAATACACATTCTAACGTCATACATACAATCCGATAACTAGATAAAACTAAACACAAACATATTTGTTGCAAACTCTTGGTAACAACTTCATTTATTACATGTATTTTTTTTTTGGTAAAGATACAAATAAACCAAAACCCCTCTTAACAAAACATCGAGAAGTAAAAAGTAAAATATTCTAAAATGTCAAAATTGCCATCAACCCTTTCCCAGTAAAAAAACCTTCTTCAAGGTAACAACACCAAACTGGAAAACAAGGTAAAAACAAAACGACACAAGTATCACTTCTTCCAGAGCAAAAACCTTTCACTCCAAACCACCTTACATTTCTCAATGCACCAAGTACATCTCTCCCCAACAAACACTTTAGCGGCGCGTCATCTAAACGCGAACCAATCCATGGCGTCATCAACGACACGGCGGCGCGTGAGCCTGACGCGCTCATCACTAACAAGCTTACACCTACAAACAGGACAGCTAAAGTTGAAACAATCAAGCCAGCCATCCAAACACTCCTTATGAAACACATGTTGACACGTCAGCTTCCTCACAATCTCACCATCACACAACCTATTCAAACACACAACACAATCTGAATCTTTAATCTGATCCGAACACGTGTAGGGAAACGAACGGTTGAGATTTAGTTGCTCAGTTAGTAGTATAAGTCCGGCTAAACCGGACCCTACGGCGTCAAATAGCAAGCCGTCGTCCACGTCATCGGATTGGTGGTATGAAATGATATTCAAAGTGCGCAAGATAGTGAAGAGAGCCGAGCGGAGATAACATACGCCGTTGGCGATAATTGCGAGTACAAATATAGGGAGTGAGTCTGATGAGAAGTCTGTTAATTGGTTTTGTAATCCCATTTTTTTGGTTTATTAAATTGTGGCTTTTGGAATAAATTTTGTTTTTTGGGGGATATGAATATGAAAATGAAAATGTGAAATAACGTGATGGGATGAATGAATTTGTGAAGGGGGCTTGTGTTGCTTAAATAGGGATTGACTGTTTTTTTTTATTAAAGAAAAGAAAAAATATTAAATTATAAAAGAGCGAAAGAATGGGAAATGTTTCGCTATCGGTTGCGGGGGCTGGATTATGCTATGGCTATGGCTTTAATCTCTCTTTATTCATTTCCCTTTTTTTTGTCCAATTCTATTTTTTTTGCTAAAATAAAAAAAAAATTCTTAAAAAAATGAGACTCACACACACGATAATATAGACTCTCACACAATTACAACAATATCACTTTTGCTTTCGACACATTTTGACCTAGAAACTTTTGATTGGAAACTTAAACGTTTACAATGTTTTAAAAGGCGCGTTTTTGCGGCGCTAAGGCGTCGCTAAAGGGTGAGACGTGACTTTCACGTTACGAAATGGACCAAGGCGTCGACTCTAGGCGTGTCGTGAGATGTGGCGTGAAAAGGCGCGCTAAGACGTGAGGCGTGGCGAGCCTTTTAGATTCAACTCCGATAATTTTATTTTTTTTCAAAATGAAAAATATTACATGTAAGGACAGTACTTAACTTTATTCATATGTACAACGTTTTATGTAAACTCAGTATATATATGAAATATGATATAAATATATAAATATTCTCATATTTTGGTTCGCCTTAAGCCACGTCTTAAAAACGCAAAAGCTACGTCGTAGCCGCTAAGGCGTGAGGCTTGATCATGCTGTCACGCCACGCCTCACGCTATTTATAACTTTAGTTTATGTACAAGCCAATGGCACCAAAAGCTACTCAAATTAGGAGTTATTTTCAAGGTTTTCAAGATCATGATTTTACTTAGGATTGTTTTTTTTTGTAAGATCGATATCAAGGATTAGATCAACATCTTAAGATCCTACTATAATGTCATTTTCTGAATAGTCTTAGTAATATTATACAAATCTACGAATTATTATATATCAAAAACACAAAATTATATGAATATTTCATAAAAATATTGTCATAAATTATGATCATGAAATATTTAAGAAGATTAGCATGTTGTTTTTTTAATTGTACAAAACATAATTCATAAATTTGTAAGCTTTTAGTTTACGGTTCGATAAAAGTAAGATCAGATCGGATTAGATCTTAAGATCTTATGGTTAAGACCGGGATCCTATATGATTTTAAGCTTGCAATGATTCTATGTAAGATCCAGATCGTTTTTACTTTGTAGCATCGTAAAATCGTAAGATCTTAAGATTAGGATCGGGATTTTAACAACCATGGTTATTTCTAATCAGGATCGGGATTTTAACAACTATGGTTATTTCTAATCATAACTTTTTTTCTTTTGCATCCGAAAGAAGCTAACTTTTTTTTTCTTAAAAATTTAAGTATTTTCATTAACAATTTAATAATTAGACGTTAAGTTTTACATTTCAAGTAAACCGCCGTCACCACTAACCTCGCCCACCACCACCACCAACCGCCGCTACCAACGACACCCTCCCACCAATTGCATCCACCACCGTCGCAAACCACCAACCCCACCCACCGCCACAACCAACCATCGTCGCCACCACCAATACCACGATCAACCACTATTGTCACCACTAACTGTCACACCCCGCTAAAGCGAAAACACGGGAATGCGACATAATAATTTACATTGCTCAAGATACAAGATCACACCATACTGAGTTTTATAAAGATTTAGATTTACAATAGTCCACAAGTTTACATTCTGGATAAGTAAGACACTAGTCTTTAGATAAACGCCCCAAAAGTGTACGTCCTTGATTTCCATTACTCCCAATTTACCTTAGTTGAAACACACCTGAAAATGATACTCGAAAAGGTCAACATAAAATTGGTGAGCTCGTAGGTTTGATAACAACCCAGTTGTTGTGCCATAGTTTCAAAAGGTGGACAATTTTGCAATATTACAGTGAATACATGTACTAGATTAGATACCAACATAGCAACTCCTTGCTATCATAGATCCATAGATACTTAACACACATAGATACCAACATAGCAACTCCTTGCTATAATAGATCCATAGATACACCACAGACATAAATACCATCACAACAACTCCCAATTATCCTAGATTCATAGATACATCACAAATATAGATACCAACACTCACAAAAAACCCAAGCTCTTAGTTTACTCGCACCTAAAGCCTACCAACTGGAGCTATACATAGGGCGGAAGATCCACAAGTTAAAGTTCACAGGATCACAAGATCACAAGATAAGATCCACAAAGCAAGTTCGACCAAATCTCATGTCATTCACATAGCAGTCATAGGCACATAGCACTGTCCAAAAAGATAAAAGTTTCGCACAGTGAAGAAAACAAGTTCAAAACAGATTTGAGTATCATTTTCCCCCAACGAAAAAGAGTTAAAAAGTGGGGCTACGAGAACTCACCTCAGAAGATGATACAAACTAAACTAGATAGTCTCTACACAAGCACAACAGTACCCGACCACGACCTAATCATTAAGTTCCACTTAGTAATATGGTGCACGAATTTACCTTGTTGTACAAACGTTTGCATTTAAGTTTGTAAAAAGCTCGCATACTTGTTAAGGAAGGTTTTGTATCATGGTTGTGTGGTAACTAGGTAAGCTGGCTCGATGCACTTGGGCTAAGTGCGATATTAACACATGATGTGCGAAAACAGATTTTGCATTCCATGATGAGATAGAGCGTTCAAAAGATCAGAGACGTATCCGACGAGAAGTGATTAAAAATTCAGAGATCGGAAAATAAGGAATAAACAATTTCACATTATAAAAGTATGAATGATGTTTATAATAAAATAATAATATTTTATTACTTTGTCCTCTTATCGGGCTTATAAGGGTAAGTATGATTTCTTGCCTAATTTGTACGTTTAAGTCAAATTGTTTCAACCTTGAAACTTAACGATTAATAAAATCCAATTTTGTTCCGTTGTTGGGTCAATAAGAAAATGAGTGTTTCCAAGATATTTCCTAAGTGTGAGACATTTTATAAAATTTCGGCATGACCCGTTTGTTTGTAAGAGTTTTCCCCAAGGTTTTCAAACCTTAATTTCAATCACTTTCCAAATTCGAATTTTTTTCCAAATCAAATACCAAGTTTTAGGTTTTCATGACAGTCCATCAAACACACATTTCAAAGACTAACCCAAATCATTTTATTTTACCCGAGTATAAGTCCACTAGATTTTCATAGGTATTTTAGTTCAAGTTCTTGTCCATTAGGTCATTGGGCCTCATGGCCTTTTAGAAGTTTCTCGATTAGCCCGATAATATGACAAGTATAGTATGTGAAAATCGTTTAAGCCCAACTAGGATATGTTTTACAAATAACATTAATAAGTACATCAGAATATACAGAACAATAATGTTATTTAACAAGGTTTTTCATTCATATGTTTCCATCAAGCCCCAATTCTAGATGATCAATTCTAGAACCGTTACAATCTAACAGGGATCAAAGATCCTTGGGGCTACACACAACATCTAGGCGTCTACTCAGAGA
>BQNB010175227.1:0-13181 GCA_026074375.1 Tanacetum coccineum
TCACTAACCCATCTATCATTCGAGTTGGACAAAATAACAAAATCGAGTAAAGCTACAAGATGCTCAAGCTGCTGTTCTTTAATACCTATTCTTATTGACCAAAATGTCATGAAAATACGCCAACGTGGTTTTCGGTTTCAAACCACTTTCGAACATTTCAAAAGTGGAGTTCCATCGTGTATCAACGTCCCAATTTGGTGAATAACAAGGTTTATCTGCATCCCTACAGATTCTAATATAGCGTTTTCGGATTTTATCACCAGATTTAAAAACATCTTTTAACATTTGTTTGAAAGACTCTTTCATTTGATTAATTATGGGGACCTTTAAACCAGCTTGCACAACCAAGTTAATAATGTGTGCAACACAACGACTATGATAAAACGTACCCGTCATTGGTGGGTTGTATTTTAATATTAGTTTTTCCATGGCGCTTGTGTTGTTGCTAGCATTATCCAAAGTAATTGACATAATTTTTTGTTGCAAACCATAAATGACAAAGACTTTTTCCAACATATACTTCAAGTTTGTACCCGTGTGAGGAGACGGAAATTCTTCGAATGAAATGACCCGCTTCATCATTTGCCAAGTACTAGGTTCAATCCAATGTGCGGTAACACACATGTAAGAACCGGGCAAATTATGAGGAGCGGACCATACATTCGTTGTTAGGTTGACCCTAGTATTTAAGTTAGCAAAACCATCAATTGTTGCTTGTTTAGCCGTTACCCATAATTTATTGCATCACGTTTGAGAGCAGAACGACTTACATGAGTGTATCTTGGTTGCATAGTGTTCTGGAATACCCTCGTTGTCTGCTCGTGGTCAAAGTGGTTGAATGGTAACCCTCGTTGAATCACCAAACCCGCGAATTATTCACAAAGATAATCCGGATTGTACATGAAAATTTGCCCATCTCGTCCCATCGACGTTTGCCCCGCTTCCGGGTTCTGATTCTGCTGCGCCTTTAATACTTCACAATGCGGATGAGTTATATGATTCTTCAACGTCGTGTTGGAACCCTCCGATAAGAAATGAAAGCAATACTTGCATTGAGCTTTTTTCTGACCGTTGGTCATAATGCACATGTTGAAGTCTTTCCAAACTTCGGGGGTTCGATTGGTTGGTATGATTTCACGAATTGTCAGTGCACTTGTTGAACCAACACCGGTGGTAGTTGAGGCGGATTCACTTGCCATTGAGGTGGATAGGTTTTTTTTGCTTAAGAAGGATTGTATGTAATGTAAGTTGTGATTTAAGTTGTAATACAACACCCTTATTTATAGCACAAGAAAATCATTGATCCTATCCAGTTATCCTCAAGAAAAGCTAGATAGGATAAGAAAATCAGAAAAAGGGTGATTCCCGGGTCCTCCATTGTCTCAAGATAATCGGGTTCGGTTCCAAACCGGTTTTTGAAACCGGTTCAAAAAACCGGTGGTCAAACCGGGTTTTTCGGTGGAAAGCCAAACCGGTTCCAAACCGCCGGTTTGGCCAAAAACCGAAACCGGTTTGGTCAAAACCGGGGTTGACCGGTTCGGTTTTCGGTTTCAACCCGGAAACCGGTTTGAAAACCGGTTTTTTTGCCCATCTCTAATGACGGGTTTGGATCCTCTTTTATCAGGTTCCGTATTTGCACATCTGAGCCAAACGATTTAAATTTACACTCACAAAATGGATTTAGGTTCATTTGGATACAAAGTTTTTTGTGGATACTAGGGGACCAATCTCCACCCTTCATCTTCATCTTAATCTAATGGATAAGATTAAACCCAAAATTATTTTCAACCTTTTTTTTCAAATCTTAATATCTCTCAAACCGTTAATCGTCAAGCGAAAAAAAATATACCATCACGACGAGCATTTAATTATCTTTCTATAGATATCCACTTTGATATACTTTCGACAAAAAAAAAATTCCGTTTTTTTCACATTTTTTTCGACTTTTTCTCATTGAAACTTGCATGAGAATCATATATGATATTTAGATTTACTGTTAAATCATATATGATGTTAGTGTTAAATCATATATGATTGTGTTATGTCATATATGATATTAGTGTTATGTCATATATGATATTTAATTTTAGTGTTAAATCATATATGATATTAGTGTTATATCATATATGATTTTTAATGCAAATTTCAACAACGGAAAAAAACGAGAAAAAAACGTGAAAAACGGAAAAAACGAAAAAAAAACTTTTTCTCGAAAAAACGTGAAAAACGAAAAAAAAAGGTGAAAAAAGTAAAAAAAACGTGAAAAATCTGAAAAAATCTGAAAAAAACGTGGAAAAAAGATGAAAAAGACGTGAAAAAAACGTAAAAAATTTTTTTGTCGAAAGTATATCAAAGTGGATATCTATTGAAAGATAATTAAATGCTCGTCGTGATGGTATATTTTTTTTTACTTAACGATTAACGGTTTAGGAGATATTTAAATTTTAAAAAATTGGTGAAATAATTAAATGCTTTTAATCACAACCATTGATTTTTTTTTAAATGGATGGTGTGGATGAGTCCCCTAGTATCCAACATTTTTTTGGTATTCAATATAACTCTCCTCAAATATTTTTACATAATAGTATGTGTATGCACAAAGTTAAAAACTAGTGCAAATAAAAACCTAAGTATAAAATAAAATTATCCTAAAAGGTATTTGAATAACCTTCTTTATCGAAAACTCTTGCTTTTTTTCACTATTTCAAGTAGCTTATTTTTAGGAGCTTAAATATGCTAAATACTTAAATAGTAGCTCGAATGCTTACATCTAAACTTTCAAAAGTTCCCTTTTGCTTTTTTTTTTAATGTGATTTTTTGAAGAGGGGCTTGAACAATTTTATTTTATTAGGAAGGTTAAAATGTAAGTCATAAAATTTGTGAGGGCCAAGCCATAGTTTGTTAATCAAACTTAAAGAGTAGTACAAATCTTGCGTTAATATATGACTGTATACTATAAAGATAGGGGGCCACAACCTTTTCTAATCCTCATAATGCTTTGGCGAATGTTTTCGGAAACAAAAGTTTAAACATCTAAAAGTCTTTTTTTACGCTAAACATGCTATTAAACCTAGGATTCATTTTGCATAAACTTTTTAGAATTTATGAGTTTTAGTTCTTGTCTTTTAGAAAATAAAGTTACATCAACAAAAGAAAAGCTCTATTTGAATGTAAGAACTTAAACTTTATTTTAAAAGAATAAGCTATTTGGAGTAACCTTAAAAGTAGCTTGAGCTTTTGAGAAACATAGGATCCAAAAACTTTGTTATCAAGTCCAGATGGCTTTCTATTTATGTATCTTTTTACTAATACCTCATTTTGTTTAGTTTGTTTGCACTTTTCAGCTACAAGGTTAGCTAGTTTCAGGCCCCCCAGATGGGTGTTCACATGGAGGCACCAGGCCCATCAATTTATGGAGCCTTCAAGTTTAACAACTTAGCCAGATACATATACGTTCATACAAAGAAAGAATGGGACTCACTTGGACTGACAAAGAGTTAGAGTGATGTATACATTATATAGCAAATATAGCATTAAGTAAAAATTATACCGAGTCACCTGAGGGAGGATACCATGCCTATTAACTAAAGGGAGGTGATTTGCACACTCCACTTTTTGATTGGCACACTCTAAAATATATGTTTTTGACATTTATACCCTTATGCTAATAGAAGTAATGGGTGAAAAGGACAAAGTAATGTAGGGGTATAAATATCAAGGCACATATTTTAGAGTGTGTCAATCAAAAAGTGAAGTGTGCAAATCACCTCCCTTAACTAAACTATGTCATTTTCTTACTTCTCAATTTGAAGTATCGAGTATATAAGATCTAAATTTTGGATGCAAGAATGCTCATAAGACTAAGAAAAACATACCACCATGTTCCTTTAATTAAGTTGTTGCAGTTAACCATGGACCTAATGACTCAGTTTTCCATCTAAGAGAATCCAATAAGCTCAATTCCTAGCAAATATTTGTCTAGCAAAGTTGGTCGGGAGGTTGTTACTACATGCAGGAGGTCTCGAATTCGAGCCTCCCCGTGAGAGTTTTCAAAAAAATTGCAAAAAAGTTTCTTATCAGCTGTTTTCAAAAGAAAAGTTGAAGTACAAAGTGTTGCAGAAGGAAAATGCAAGATTAAAAGTATGTTATGCGCGTCATGTGTTAATTCTTCTGATTGATGTGATGATCTGGCCAACTACTATGCATTAGGCTGGATCAATTAATTGGTTTGGTGGTGGGAGTGAATAATAATCACAAAAAAACGAAACTTTGATTGAGAACTCATAAGGTTGGAATGGTCTTGCCTGTCAGTTTATTATCAAATGACGGACGCTTTACGTTCCTTAATATGCATGCTTTATCATGAAGATAAACCAATAGAAGATTATGAGACGCTTTCACAATGTGTAGTTTCATATGCATCCGGGCTTCCATTAGCACTTAAAGTTTTAGGCTCTTTTTGTTGGAATGATAAAAACCCCATAGGATGATTTGTATTATTCATCACAATATATAGAGATTACAAGAGAGAAACCCTAGTGGACCATAAGCCCACAAACTAAGCTTAGGCCAATTACTTTGACTAACATAATTAACTTTGAATAACATAATTACTTTGACTAACATTTATTCTCTAATACTCCCCCGCAGTCCGAGCGGCGAAATCGCGAAAAGTTCGGATGGGAAAAAAACTAAGAAATAAAAATTATTCATGCAGACTCGAGGTATATCTATCTGTCGAAGATGACAGACTCAACTTGTATCTATCTGCTTAACACGGAAGACTCAAGGTTATCTATCTGTCAAAGATGGCAGATAATCAACCTTTTGTTAAAAAATATCTCTATATGTTAACACGGCAGACTCAAGGTATATCTATCTGTCAAAGATGGCAGACTCAACCTGTATCTATCTGCCGAAAACCAAAAGTCGTCTCGGGACTTATACCTTAGATTCGACAATAGTCGTCTCGGGACTTGATACCCTAGATTTCGTCAAAAGTCGTCTCGGACTTTATACCCAGATTCGACACCAACAAAATAGTATCGGGAATTAATACCCTGGATTCGACATAAAAAAACATATAACATAAGCAAATAAAAACATCACACTAAGAAATAAATAAACACGCCCACGATCAAGGATCCAAACATAAAATAAATAAGTAAACACCCCACACCACTCATTTTGCTTTCCAACACTATTGCTTTCACACGTTTCCTCCTTTTATTCCTTTGCTTTATTTTTTATTTTGCCGGGGATCTTGTCCCCATTCCAAATCAAACATGAATAAATCATCTTTGTTTGCTGCTTCTATCACTACAGCAACCATCGTCACGGGTTCTTCGACATCTGCATCCAAAACTTCTCTCATTCTGGATGATGGAGAAATCGAGCAAACGAAATCTATCATCGGAGAAGAAAAATTGGTTTTTTTGTGCATTGGAAACACTTGTGACAGCACATCGATACAGAAATCAAGATCTAACAAATCACTAACAATTGACGAAGAGGTAGAAAGATGGGATCGTGGAAAAAAAAAATAAACCGAAACGGTATAGGAGTGGTGGCGGCGGTGTTATTGTTGCGGAAGCGGATCTTTGTTTTATTTTACGTACATCTATTAGGATAAAAATACAAAACGGTATGTTGGGATCCATCCGATCATCAGCGGACTTGCCGATGACCGGAGGATAACTATTTTGTGGAGAAGGTTGTTTTGGAATTGAAGTATTTAGGGTTTAGGATTGATATTTAGGCTGATACCATGTTGAAATGATAAAAACCCCGTAGGATGATTTGTATTATTCATCACAATATATAGAGATTACAAGAGAGAAACCCTAGTGGACCATAAGCCCACAAACCGAGCTTGGGCCAATTACTTTGACTAACAAATTAACCTTTGGACTAACATAAGTTACTTTGACAACATTTATTCTCAATTATTTTTCTATACGATAAAGACAAGAATTAGTGGATGAGTACCTTGGCTAGACTAGAAGATATTCCAAAAACTGAAATTGTGGACAAGCTTAAAATTAGCTGTGATGGACTTAAACCTGTAGAGAAAGATTTTTTCTTGGATACGGCATGTTTCTTCAGGGGGAAGACCAAAGATTATGCAATAGAGATACATGATGCTTGTGGTTTTCACCCTAGAATTGGGATAACCGTGTTGATACAGAAGGCTCTTATAACTATTTCTAATGGTAAGTTTGATATGCATGATCTGGTTAAACAAATGGGACAGTACATTATTCGAGGGAACATCCTAACAATCCTGAAAAACATAGTAGGGTTTGGCTTCTCTGAAGATATTGAAGATCTGTGTTCCAGGGATGGTTATATGGTAATAGTTACACTAATAAGTGTTTTTCACTGTATGCGCAATGAGTGATAGATATACTCTAATTCAAACCTTATGTGTTTTCTCCTCACTTTATTACAGGAAACTGACAACGTTAAAGCTATAGAATGTTTTGATCATGATTGTTCATCTCGCTTCTATAAACTTGTTTTAAACATGAAGAAACTAAGATTGCTCAGTGTGAGAATCACCGATAATGAAGATATTGAAGAACCTACTTTTCTTTCAAACGAGTTACGGTATATTCACTAGGAGGTGTATCCTGCAAGTCCGTTACCTAAAACGTTTCAACCAATGAAGCTCGTTGTTCTCAAATTGACTTACAGCTTGCAAAAAGAACTTTGGAAGGGTTATAATGTAATTGCAATTCGATTAAAGTTGTGAAATCCGAGTATTAATCTAAACGGAGGCACTACATTTTTGTATACATCAACACAAAACTTATACTTGTGGCATTGAATTTTATTTTAGCATTACAAGTTATGCCAAGGATAAATCATGTGAGAAACATGATGCTTGTTAGCCACGTCTAACTAGGATTTTTTTGATGATTTTAGTGTCATCGATGCCATTTAGGTAATGATGATTTACTAGAGATCAATGAGATTTCATGTTCGGCTCAAACACGAGTTAAGAAAGTGTGAGTGAACAATCGTTTAAGGCTAATATGGAAATCAACCATGAAAGATTTGAGGTGTACGCCATAACATATGTGGTTACGCCGTAAACACATGCAGGGAAAGGGACAAAGATTTTGGGTTGATTACGCCATAACCTATGCGGTTAGGTTACGGCGTAACCTGTTGCAATGATGGTTACGCCGTAACAAGTGAAGTAGTAAAGACATTACGCCGTAACAACTTAGTGTTACGCCGTAAACTACTTGTCTGTTGGTTATAAGTATTTTGGTTTTAACCACCCAAAACTGTTGTATACTGTCATTTAATTATCTGACATATATTGGTCTCAGAACAGAACGAAAAAACATACAATTACTCTCTTGTTCTTGATTTGTGATCTTGTGCCTAGACACAAATTTTTATTCTTCTTGAATTATCCCGATAGAGATTTCGTGCAACCCAGGCATATATATGGTCGAAATACTTTATACGGAAAATGAACTCTACACGATTCAAGTAAGATATCCAGGATTATCACACACCATATACCAAGACCAAAGATTTCTAACAAACGTATAAAGTATTTTCTTTGTGATAATCATTGCTGAAATTTGTTAAAGTGTTACTAAAAAACAAAGACATCAAGATTTGTAGACGAAGAACAGATTGTTTGGAGAGGACATGCAGAGTCTTGGTATTTATTACGGTGAAAGAGATGAATCTGTTAAAGGCACAAGTTATGTTCAAAAACTTACTGGCTAGTTTGATAAAATGGATACAGGGGATTGAATTGATATGGTGGTACCCGATGCAGAAGTGGAATGAATTTGGTTCAACCATACTTACTACTGGTATACAAATTTCTATTCATCTTTCGGTCTGGAACATAATATGTATGATATAAATTGCATGAAACTTATATTGATATATATATGATTATAATGATAAAATTGTGTGTTAATCAATTTGATATTTTGATGCAATGTAATTTGACGCTATGGGTTGTTTTCATTTATGCGTGTAAAATGGATAAATTAAAGTGTAAATCAATTTTATCAATGGCATGAATTGTTAGTTTGGCGGTTAATTCCGTGTGATGAATCTCAAAACATGAAATATGATCCATCATTAAGTTCATATTGTTAAGTGAAAACTGAATGAAAGAAGGATATGTGCCTTAGTAGTTAGGTGTTTAAAATGATGAATCATGAGTTATCATTGTGATATGTGTCTAATATGACTCGTCTAATATTTTCATTGCCTCTGTGACAAATGGATAAGGACTTTGTAAACTTGGAAATCAAAGTTTTGATTTCTAAGTTATGCGGAATTATGGAACTCTATATTTAATTCCAATGTTTATCCATAGACATGGCAATATGATATGAAAAGTGGTGGAAAAGATTATTGAATCCTGCTACATGATAGTCGACCTGTTAATTGATGATTCTTTAGAATTACTTTGGTTTTTATGAATGTGCATGTTTAACAGTAAATTAATTTGCAATTTAATTGTTTGATTATTTGCATAAAAGATAAATATATATATATGTGTGATGTATATTTAAACATAGACTCTCAGTCTGTGCTTGTTTGACGTTTATCCATGTTAAATTTTTCTTCAAAGTGATATCGTATAATTTGTATGATGTGGAATTTGGCATTAATTCATGGTCATTCTTGTTAGATGTTCAAAGTACAGTAAATCACATAACGTGATTTGAATAAAAGACACGCTTTAATGGTTGTCTTTGTTTTTCTCATGTCTACGATTGGTTTAGTAGGGCATTGCGTTTGTATGATCGGTATTTTTGGAAAATGAATTGTCCATGAAACAAAAATGAGTTTCATTAACATTAAAGTTTTATATACTTGTATTTCTCTATAAATAAGGGCATCTAAGGTCTAAGGCTTTTGTCTAGTGGGTTCAAGGTTAATGAATTAAAACAATGACAAGGTCATATCATATCTTTATATTTAATGATAATAAAGATTACAGTTACTTTCTTATTATTCCTATGACTTTTGGAAAAGGTGAATTTATAAGAAAGTGAAAAACGGTTACAATTACATGGATCACTTTGTGAACCATCAATAAATTAATTGCTGAAAGGAAAAATAGAGCTCTTAAGGAAATGGTTAATTCCATGTTATCTTACTCGGGTTTGAGTAAGGGGTTCTAGGGAGAAGCCATGTTAACGACTTGCTATTTATTGAATAGGGTTCCTAATAAAAAGAACAAGACTACCCCATATGAAATCTTTGTATAAGAACAACCCAACTGTTCAATTTTGCGGGTTTGGGGTCTGTAGTGCCGATTGTTATGCTTCCGGACCCAAAAAAGAAAAAACTTTGGTGTGAAAAGGGGTTATTGAATGCATCTTTGTGTGGATATGCTGGCATTCCAAGGCATATTAGGTTTTATGTTATTGAATTCTAATGACTCTATTTCTATTAACTCAATTATAGAATCAAGAGATGCAATCTTTAATGAGAATCGTTTCTCTTCAATACCTAGACCAAAGGATATGATACCAAATTCTGATGAACCTAAAGGGATGATCATTCAAATGATGTACCAAGTGAGACTCCAAAACCTCATAGAGGTAAAAGAGCTAGAAAAGCTAAATCATATGGTTCTGATTCAACTGTAGTTAGTTGAGGGACCAAAAGATCAAGCTGGATCATAATACTCTTACTGCTATAGCATAGAGGTGATATAGAACCTTTAATGAGGAATGCAATCTAAGATGTTGCTTTATGGGAAAGAAGAATTGATGATGAGATTGGTTTATTATGGAAAATAATACATGGTTTCGTCTGATTTAACCTCATGAGTTTGAAACCTTTAGAGTTGCAAGTGGATCTTTAAAAGGAAGAAGATGAAAGTCGATGGAACATTGACAAGTTTAATGTCGCATTGGTAATCCACAGGCTTTAGACAAAAGGAAGGCATCGATTACTTCGATACCTATGCATCAGTCGCTCGTATCACTACTATTAGATTGTTGTTCGCTTTAACACCTATACACAATCTGGTGATCTATCAAATGGATGTCAAAACATTATTTTTAAATGGTGATTCAGAAGAAGAAGTGTATATGTAGCAACCGGATGGATTTTTTATGCCAAGAAATGAGCATAAGGTGTGGAAGCTGGTTAAGTCATTGTATGGGCTGAAACAAGCACCTAAACAGTGGCATCAAAAGTTTGATGAGGTTGTGTTGTCAAGTGGTTTTCTTTTAAACCTATTACTGACAACGTGTGTTTATAGCAAATTTGATAGCTCGATAAAGGTGATTATAATTTGTCTATATTGTTGTTGAACTTGTTGATTTTCGGAACTGATCAAATCAAGTTGATAAAACTAAAAAGTTTTTGTCATCAAAGTTTTCGATGAAAGATATGGGAGAAGCTCACGTTATTCTTGGTATTAAGATTAAACGTGAAAATAAAGGGATTGTAATTACACAATCTCACTATATTGAGAAAGTACTCAAGAAATTTAATCGTGAAGATTGTTCTATGATGAGTACCTCAATGGATCCGGTGAAAAGTTAAGCACGAATAAGGTAAAAACTATGGATCAGATCAAATACTCAAGAGTATTTGGCTGTTTTGTGTATGTCAAGACAAGTACTAGACATGATATTGCTTATGCAGTTGGTAGATTAAGCAGGTTTACTAGTAATCCTAGTAGACAACATTGGCATGCTATAACAAGGGTATTCAAGTACTTGAAAGGTACTATGAATTATGGTTTATCTTATGTTGGATATCCTTCGGTGTTAGAAGCTTATTCAGATGCTAGTTGGATAAATCATGTTGAAGATTCATCTTCTACTAGTGGATGAGTGTTCCTGCTTGAGGGATGTGTCATTTCATGGGCTTCCAATAGATAGCAACATTCATCACTGGATTCTACTTGGAATATGAGTTTTGTAGCATGGTGTTGTGGGTAAGATAGCTGTAATGGGACTAAGAACTTGATTGATGATTTCATGAGATTCAATATGGTCGAATACAATAGCACGATTTTCTCTCTTATAATGGATGGTGCTTACCACATTAGTAAAGCTTATTGTTCAAATATATAATGGCAAGTCTAGACACTTAGGTGTTAGACATAATATGATTAGGGAGCTAATCATGAATGGTGTGATTTCTATTGAGTTTGTTTGGTCACAACATAATTTAGCTGACCACTTGATGAAGGGTTTAGCTAGGGACTTAGTGAATAAGTCAGTGATAAGAAAGTCCATTTAACTCTACTACCTATAAGATACCCGATTCCCTTCTAATACAGCGTTAGAAGCTGAATTCAATATGGAAAGCTCATAGCTAGAGATTGGAACGCATGTATTTATCTTCCCGAGGTATGTGTTCAGACCTGCAAGTGATGGTTAGATTGAAGTTATCTTCTTAATGGTTCTGTTGAAAAAGTGCAACGCATGGCATGATTAAAAAGGACCACCTATGTGAACATGAAGTTTTGCCGCTTCAAGAAGCTTAGACTTTGCTTCCTATATGTTCATTAATGGATTGGGAAACATGGCTTGTAAAGTGTCAAGTAAACGAACATTAGAGTGTTGTAGAACTTAGTGGTTATAGTATCTTCAGAGTTATTTTCTCAAATGGATTGACGGGTTTAATTCGTTTACGATACCCCGATTTTTGAATATTGGAATGAATGTATTATACTAGGATGAAAATTCAATTGCAAGGACATTCTTCAGTTAGGCTTTTGTTTTTGTTGTTATGTTTGTTATTACATAATTGCATATATCTTTATATATGTTTTAGTAAATCAAAGATGACACTAAAATAAGGGGGATTTGTTGGTGATTTTAGTGTCATCGGCGGCCATTTAGGTAATGATGATTTACTAGAGACTAATGAGATTTCATATTCGGCTCAGATACGAGTTAGGGAAGTGTGGAGTGCACACTCATTGAGCTAATATGAAATTCACCAAGACAGGATTTGTAGGTGTTACGCCGTAACATATGTGGTTACGCCGTAAGCACATGTAGGGAAAGGGACAAATATTTTGGGTTGATTACGCTGTAACCTATACGATTAGGTTACTCCGTAACCTGTTGCCAGTATCAAAGGCTTGTTGTTTACGCCGTAACCAATGATGGTTACGCCGTAACAAGTGAAGTAGTAAAGACATTACGCCGTAACAACTTAGTGTTACGCCGTAAACTACTTCTCCGTTGGTTATAAATATTTCGGTTTTAACCAACTTTAACCACCCAAAACTGTTGTTAACTGTCATTTAATTATCTGATATATTGGTCTCACAACATAACGAAAAAACATACAATTCCTCTCTTGTTCTTGATTTGTGATCTTGTGCCTAGACACAAATTGTTATTCCTCTTGAATTATCCCGATAGAGATTTCGTGCAACTCAGTCATATATATGGTCGAAATACTTTATAAGGAAAGTGAACTCAACGCGATTTAAGTAAGATATCCAGGTTATCACACACCCTATACCAACACCAAAGATTTCTAATAGTGTGTAAACCACAAGAACTAAGTTTTAAATTTACTCTAAAATATATATATATATATATATATATATATATATATATATATATATTAATTTATATACTATATAAATATATATATATATATATATATATATAATATATGATATATATATATATATATAACTTGACATTCTATAACTCACAGAAATGAAATCTTTTATTTGATGACTTTGGGTGCAACATGACTAAAAATGACAACTCACTATTTTTGAAAATAAAAAGATAATCATAGGTTAGAATGATCGACTCGTATTAAAATGATGTTTATGTTATAACCGGTTGCGGTATCAATATCAATAGTTATGAGATACATTTTCAAAACGATCGACGATTTGTAACATAAAATTTCGAGACATGATGGATTAAAAACAAATCAACATTTTATTAAATTTACGCTACATTTGTAAAAATTCATGTGGTTAAGGAAAACTCGTTTCACAATTGGTCATGTTAATTAATAGAAATATCATGTTGTACTCGATCCTAATTATCTATACTATATAATAAAGAATTTTGGACATCCTATTTATAGAAAGCATAAAATTTTCAGCTAATACACTTATTGTATAACCAAATACATATACAACATTTGCAAGTGAACTTCCTAAATATTAATTTCAAAAAGCAAAA
>BQNB010175232.1:0-13181 GCA_026074375.1 Tanacetum coccineum
TTGGCATTTTGAGTCCGTTTTTGGTTATTTAAGCTCGTTTTTAGAGGTAAAAGATATGTGTAATTAAGCACATATCAAAACTCAAGTAAGGCAGAATGATGACTTGATATTTGATACTGGAGTTTTGGATGATGTTGAGATGCCTGTGGAAGCTAAAGTTGATGGGAAAGATGAACAAAGTACTATGACTGATGATAGTACTACTGGTGAAGCAGTTACTACTGCTGGTGACGATAGTGTTATTCCTACAACAAATGAGGAAATCACTTTGGCTCAGATACTTATACAGATTAAAGCAGCTAAGCCTAAAGTTGTTACTACTACTGCCACAACAGTAACAACTATATGACCCAAGGATAAAGGGGTGGTTGTTCAGGAGCCAAGTGAGTTTAGAGTTCCATAAGAGATAAAACCTTCAAGTTCTAAAGATAAAGGAAAATGTATTATGATTGAGCCTGAAGTTCCTTTGAAGAGAAAAGATCAAATTGCTCTTGATGAACAAATTGCAAGAGATATTCAAGCTAAACTGGATGCTGGATTATTAGAAGAGCAAAAGATGGCAAGGAAACAACAAGAAGAAGCCAACATAGCATTGATTGAGTCATGGGAAAATTCACAAGCTATGATGGAGGCTGATAGATTGCTGGCTGAGAGACTCCAATCAAAGGAAAGAGAGGAATTGACAAATGAGGAAAAAGCAAAACTGTTTATGGAACTGATGGAGAAAAGAAGAAAGCATTTTGCTGCACTTAAAGCACAAGAAAAGAGAAACAAACCTCCTACCAAAACACAAAAGAGAACTTAAATGTCTACTTATTTTAAGCACATGGGTGGATATACATACAAACAACTAAAAGGAAAGAGTTTTGATGAAATTTAAAAGTTGTTTGATAAGGAAATGAAGAGAGTAAATACCTTTGTAGCTATGGGTTCTGAGGTACAGGAAAACAAAGAAAAGAAGGAAGAAGGTAGAGAGGAAACAGCTAAAGGTAGCAGAAAGAAGATGCTTGGAAGAAAAAGAGTCAGAGGAAGTTGAAGAAGATGATGAAGTTGAGCTAAAGAAGCTTTTGGTAATTAAAAAGGATGAAGATATAGCAATTGATGCTATACCACTTGCTACCAAATTGCTAGTGATTATTAAGTATAAACTTCATAAAGAGGGGATGTTAGTACACTATGAATTGATAAGAGCATATGGAAGTTCTAAAAGATACTCTTTAATGATAAGGATGCTACAAGGAAAAGATATAGAAGACTTGGAAGCTCTTTGGAGGATAGTGAAGGGAAAGTATGGTGATGCAAGGCCTGAAGATGAATTTGAAAGAGTATTGTATGGAGATTTGAGCGTTATGTTTGAACCAGACATAAAAAGTGATGCATGGAGAATGTTGCAAGGATACAGGGTGACTACTTGGAAGTTGATTGATTCATCTGGAGTTCACTTTGTAAGATTTGATAATCTTCACATTTTTATGTTGGTTGAAAGAAGATACCCCCTTACACCAATTACCATCACCAATATGCTCAACAAGAAACTTCAAACTGATCATCAAAATAAGATGTGTTATCAATTGCTGAAGCTTATGGTAAAGCAGCGAAAAGGAAAATGAAAGGTTTGAATGCATCTTCCTGAAGTGTGATGAAGACTTTTAAAGAAGAAACTTGAAGATTCAGAAGATGAACATCAAGTTTAGGGGAGGATTGTTGGGTCTTAAAAGACTTCATGGATTCTTAGAAGTTACTGCTGCTCAGGTACATAATGGAAATTATGCTAAGTGGTTAGTACTGGTAGTATAATGTTACCACTGCTAGTTACTACTGTTAGTATAGTTTAGTACTGATAGCATAAAGTTACTGCTGTTAGTTGAAGTTAAGACTGCTCAGTGTTGAAGACTAAAATATAAGCTAAGTAGTTAGTACTGTTAGTAGTAAAAGTTAAGACTGCTAGTACAAGTTACTACTGTTAGTATATATTAGTACTGTTAGTACTAATATTACTACTGCTTATGTTTATTAGTGCTGCTGGTGGAAAGATTACGACTGTTTGAAGACTTTCTACTGTCAAGAGGATAAAGACGCGTTAAAGAGATAAAGAGTGTGTGGAGAACAAGAATACGTGTGAAGATAAGTGTTGAAGTATTTTTGTACAAGATATACATGTATTTATTTAGAAGATTACGTTTATATTTAGAAAAGATTGAGATATCTTAGGAATATATTGTAAGCCGACTAGGACTCCTTAGTCTATAAAAGGAGGCTCTAGGGCATTAGTTGAATATATCTCAATAACATCTTCTTCACAAATACACATACACAGATCCAGAGATTAAGAGTCTTGTAAGCTTCAAGGTTGTAACCCTAGTACTACATAGAGTACTCGTATTATTATCATTAATAATATTGAAGTGTTTTGTTACATCTTTTGTTCATTCATATTTACTGTTTCATTGATATATCTTCTAGATATTAAAGAGTAGATTCCGCATACTCTTTGATATACACACAAGGTTTCTGCTATTGTTATTTTGGATTTATCCAAGGTAACATACTCTTTACAAGGTAAGGAATCGATGGATGGTTTCACGTAAGGAATTCTAAGTAGCTTACATCTTCTATCCTTGGATCTTTCTTCTACTTGTTAACATAGTAAGGAGGGTCATTTTGAGTTAAGTAGTCCTCTAAATCGCTAATGTCATCATAGTCATCTCCCATAAGCTCGTGTTTATCAAACCATCCATCATTCTTTTGAGTTTCTTTATGATTCATAATTATTCGACAAACATTATTGTAAGTGTTTTGATTGGAAGAGACATCGATTTTAATGTAAGTAGTGTGCTCATAATCCTTCCATTCATCAATGGGCGAATAATGGCTCAAAACGTAATCACTTGATTCTTCATTCGCATTTATTGATTCCTCCAAGGTAGCTTTATTAATCAAAGCTTTTTCCTTCAATTCACTATCATCGATTGTATCATACCATTCATCATTTTCATAGCGAATTGAATTGCCTTCTCGAACAAATCTAGGTAAGTCTCCAGTGTTGCAATACTTATCTTCCTTCCAGTTGCACGTAGGCCATTTAGCAGTCCCATTTTTGAAATGAAGTAGATTGCATTTATGACAAATATTATTGATAGGTTCTGTCTATACTCCATCATTAGTCTATGGCTTTTCATTGACCCATTGTATTCCATCATTCCACTCATAGATCCAATCATCTTTATATTCCTCATATGTCTTAAATCCAGGGATATCATTAGTAAGCACATCAACATTGATTTGAGAAAGGTAGTTGAACTCCTTGAATTCTTGACATAGAGGTGTTTCGAAGAGAAATGTATCATTATCGATCTGATTGTGTCGTTGTGAGTAGGTAATTTTAGTTATTCAAGTTTTACATTTATATTTTGTCGACTTGACCTAAAACAACACTTTAATGTGCAGTGTACCCGATCGGATGTAGTTTCATTGGTAAGTAGGGTGTCGATCACTAAGAGCGAGAACGTTAATCTTTAGTTCTAACAATATTTTGGTTAACTAAACTAGGTTAATATAAACTATGTTAAGTCTATTCTATGTTAAACCTATGCTAAACCTATATTAGTCCTAATTCTAATGGATAGGGGGGTTTTCAGTCTAAGAGACTGGCACAGGTTTTGTGGTAACTTAGATCAATTTAAAATACAATAACACACGCAAGCAGATAGACAAAAGATAGAAGGGCGCTCTAGTCAAATATAAGAAAATTGTATTAACCATGATTAATCCAATTAAAATGTTGGTTTGTTTATTTAGTGCAATGAGTGCTTATCTCGAGGCGCCATATCATTCCATGATTTAAGGGGTACTTCTTCATAAAACCTAGACATATAGAATTCTGTCATAATTAAATGCATCCGTATAAAGCATCCTATTTGTTGATTATAATCTATCTTATGAGAATAATAATGGTGATTTTATTAAACCCTAGCTCATAGAGACTTTACCCACTTACTACTTAATGGCAATTTATATTCTAGTAGTCCACTGTCCAAGTCTCTACCAAAGGAATCAGTACGTTATTTGTTGATCCTAGGTCACCTGCTAGTCTAACTTGTTCACATAAACCAATGGCAAAGATAGGGCATTAATTATGATCCTATTATTCTAGATAAATAAATCACTATATGGAGATCCATCTCAAGATCTAGCTAACTTGGTCGGTATTACTAGATCTAGTTGAATGATAGGTCACATACAAAAGCATGTAAACAATTATGAATTGATAACATAAACAAGAAATCATCAATAAATTAAGCATTCGATATAAATAAACCAAATAATCATGGCTAATACCCAAGGGTATTAGCCCTTAATCATCGTAATCAATACAAGAGTAATAATCCAACTAAGGTAAACTAACCGAGTTAAATGAATGATACCAAAAATTGAATGATTACTAGAGTATAGGAGATTACAAGGTGTTTCCTATGGAATTAATAGCTTTGCTTGACCTCTTCTGCTCTTCTTGTTTTCTAAAAATCAACTTTTGTGGTTAAAGTATCGAAAATATGATCAAGCTTACCTAAGACTCATTTTTAGGTCTTCTATTAATAGTGTCTGGAATTTGGTTGATATGGCGTATTAGTTAAGGTCAATACGACGTATCGGGGGTTTCTTGGAGTAGGGAACACGTTCAATATCTTCCAGAATATTTTATTACCATATCTTGGATACGGCGTATAGAGATCTTCTGGATACGGCGTATTGGACTTTGATTCTTTGTAATTTCTTATGAAGTGCAAGCACAGATACGCCGTATCTTCCTTGATGAATATGGCGTATTGGATGTCAGAAAAATATTCTTCATATTTCTTCGTTTAAGCTCTAGAATGCGTGCCTTTTAGCTAATCTTCACAAAGTACTCCATAATTACTATAAATCTCAAATATAAACGATTAAGTACCAATTCATGAATAATTATATAAAATGGGTTATTTACATGGGATAAATGATGCTATAAAAGTGACGTTATTTGATGTCATCAAATATCCCCCCACTTGAATCCTACTTGTCCTCAAGTAGCCTTTAGAAATTTATGAAAATATATCCCTAAGGATTTTTCCGTTAAGCATTTATTCGATCAATTACTAGTACACAACCAAACACCTCACGAAATAGGTAGATGAAAACACTCAAATCACTCGACTAATCTATGTGGTAACATATTACTAATTCGCTTAATTGCTCGGTCATGATGTGTATTCTATCATAGGCTTGGCAAAGATACACATCTCCATCACTAGAGCTAAGGAGTAACAAGTTTATAGAGGTAAATTGGGTTTATTTTGAAAGGCTTAAAGGGTTTGATCACTCTTTCTAGTCTCTATCGATACCAATATTCCAGAAAAGGTAACAAAAACCATACATACACACCCATAACAATGGGATAGACACATATGATTGCATTCAAACCTTAACTTGAATAAGCTAAAGAATAGGACTAGTAGTCATTACCAAAAGTCGTAAACCAGCAAGGGCGACAAATCACATATACACATCCATAACAATGGAATAGACATACATGATTGCATTTAATTCCCTCACTCGAGTAAAACCAAGGGTTAGGAAGAAAAGTGATATAGGGTATGGATCTTCTAATCCTTTTCTCTAAAAGTAATAAACCAACAAGGCAGATAAAATCACACACACATGGCCGTAATGACGGAATAGACACATGTGATTGCTCGCATCCTCATTCAAGTAAAACCTAAGGATAGAGATTAGGAAAGGGAAATAATTGTTGTTAAATAAAAATAACAAAACAAATAGACTAAGTCCAAACAAATAAGGTACAAGTTGCTAGATACTTTCTCGACCATTACCATGATAGAGACACCAAAATATTTACACAAACGTCTAGATCATAGATCAAAAATAACCTTAAGTTTCCGTTCCCGTAACGGTCAACTTCCTGATCATCCATACTATACATACTTTTACAAAGACAAGTGGCGATATCTACCACTTTTATACAAAACTTTACATCGTTGATTTATAATACGTATCAACAAATAATCGATCCTTCAAATAATACCATCGGTTTAAGCTGTAATGAACCGATTATAAAAACATTCTCCTCTTTTTTTGCAGCAATTTTCTAATTTTTTCATTTTTTTAAATAATATACTACGAATCTCGGTGTAATTTCACCATCTTCACGATCATAATAACTCCGGATAATTTTTTCCATAATTCTTTGTTCTTCGCACATACCAATAATTGTGATGGTAGTATAAATACATGAGTTTGACTACTTTTACATTCCCAATTGCAATGTGCAATTTTTCCAACCATACCAGATATAGAAAATAACACAAGACACGGGAAATACATACTTTACACTTAAAGGAACTAGCAAGTGATAAATGGACTTAATCTAACAGGGTAGGCTAAGGTGTAAATGTGTAACAAAACAAATAGTTGGTGTTATCCTAAAGGATTGGCTCTACTGGTTTTTCTACAGAATCTTACTCTTAAAGTGAGAGAAAACAAAGGGTTTATACGGGGGTTAACTAACCAGTGTGGTTAGTTAATAATACAACATATATAGGCTTTTGGGTGTAATCATAGATATTTACCAATTTAAACAAGTTACTCCATCTAAATCCGTAGTACTCATTATTGTGGTCTCGAATAGATATACCAAGCCAAGTTTTAAATTCTACAACATCACCGGCACACTCATATTTTTTGTGGAAATTTAGGTAAATATTTGAAAACGGATAAGGCTGAATCCTCAGAATATCTAGTAAGGGTTATGTGTGTGGGTAATGTAACTAGTAATTTTACAAAAGTATGCTTGAAAAAAATATTAAGCATATTTTAAGCATTTTAATGTGATAAATAAGACAAGTAGTGTTCTAATTCCCATCCCCCCACTTAAATTATACAACGTTCTCGTTGTATAGATAAAACATTAAAAACGAGAAATAAACGAATTAGAACGAGAAACTCTCCAGATATTTGCTCGGTAGATTCTCCATGTTGAGTATATGAGCAAGAATATGTGTTGTAAATGCGTCTGAATTCCAACATGACTACAACACACATAGGATTCCAGATTATGGATACCTCACCAACATTTTTGATTTCTTTCCAGCGAGGTCCTATGCAAAATATAATAAAACCATGTAATCCTAGTTCGGGTATCCTACAATTAATAAAAAAATAAAAAAATTGTACAGGAAACCAATACGTCGTATCAAAAAAATTGGATACGCCGTATGGAGAAACCTGTAAAAAGTATCTATACGGATCAGTTCTGCTAAATACGCTGTATCATATAATGAAGACGCCGTATTGAAAGAACTGACAATAATGTTTTAAATATGCAAAAATAAAGGACTGATAACGTCCAGACATTCAATACGCCATATGGTATGGAGCGGATACGCCGTATTGATGTCTGGGAAGACAGACTCGATAAAAATAAATAAAAAACTGTTTGGGTTGTCTCCTGAGAAGAACTTTTCTTTTTAGCTAAGTCTTTAAGTTAGACTTTTTCTTCAGGTTATTTTATTCGGCCCTTGTCACCACCCATCCTTCGTCTATGCTATGAAAGATCTCTTGGTATGCGCGGCATGCATCTTTATTGGTCTTTGTCAAATCATCGTATTTACATTCCTTTATAGCAACATACTCTTCATCTTGTCCAAATGAATACTTGATCATCTCAAATCTTCTAATCTTGCAAACCGGTGCATCGTGAGCGGTATTATCAAACAAATTGAATCTTTCTTTGTGTTCGTCCTCCTTTTCTTGAACATCACTATTGTTGCTTGCTTTACCCTTCCTACCAAATATATGATTAATATCAAGATAAGGATCATAGGTAGTAATGAGGTTTACGTATGGTCCTCGTATGTGATTTCTCCAATTAACAAATGGAGAGTATTCGTGATCGTTTACTTTCCACCAATAATCTTGAAGCTTTACCAATAATTCATAATCGAGTTCATGGAAGTTTCCGAAGGATCTTTTTAACCATGCGCAAAAATTTATTACACCTCGACCTGCATTACCCCATGATTTTTCATAAATGGATTTTTGCTTTAGGGCTTCTTCTTTCAAACTGATGTTCGTCAAATTATCATACCATTCATAGTCTTGAAAGTATGTCATCTAGCCAACTCGAACCATTCCAGGTAACTCTCCACCATTACAGAATCCATCTTCATTCGAATTGCAGGTAGACCATTTAGTTTTCCCATTTTTGAAACGGAAAGGTTCGCAAACATGATCACATATTTCATATGGTACTCCATCTTCGGTCCATGGTTCATTATCCTCATTATTTAATTCGTTCTCATAATCTTCATAAGTCTTAGTTCTTTCAATATCGTGAGTAAATAATTCCGCATCAACTTTGAGAAGATAATTGAACTCTTTGAATTCCGTGCACAATGGTGTTTCGTAGTTGAATAAGTTAGTTTCTATCTTGATGATTTCAGCGATTTCGTGTTCATCATTATTATTTTTGTCTTTAATCCGAAACTTCCTCGTCGCTAAGTATCACCTCATTGTCCCCTCTCATCCAATAAACCCATAATGCGTTCTTGGTGTACCAATCCATATCTAAATGGTTGTAAAATTTTGAGGTGAGCCATTCAGCAAAAACCAAGTTAGATGGGTTGTATTCTATATCAACTTCTCGTGCATACGTGTCTCTTTATCTCTTAATCTCTAAGTAATCTTCGAATTATGGCTTATAACTTCTGATAAACCATGTACCAATCACCCCTTTCTTAATATTTTTATCTATTGTTTTATGATTTTCATACTTGAGGTCCAACCATTGGTCCACGGTTACATCAATAAGCATTACCAATCTTTTGTCGATTGATAAGTGTAAAATACACATATCCATTTGTACCTAAAATAACCCAATTAAACCTAAAAATGGCAAAAATATGCTTGAATTTGTGTTTTGTGTGTGCATGTACGGATATATCAAAAATCACAAGAAAACAGTCAAAAAACGGGCAAGCTCGGACACGAGAATCAGAAGAGTACAAAAAGAAGCCAAAGATTCAAAGCCGAAGCCAGAAAAGTCAAGCCTCAGTCAAATCCAGTCAAAAATGGTCAACAAAAAGTCAACCAATAAAAGTCAAAACCCCACAATAATCCATTTTCACCCTCCAAGTTTCACCAAAGTCCAAAAATAACCCCTCACCCCTTAATGGGCCCAAGAAACCTTATTGGGCCTGAAAATCCCTAAAAACCATACCCGGATACCAAAAGCCCAAATCAATAAGCCCATTACCTAGTCCATCTCTTTCTTTTAAAACTCCAAGGACCAATTTTGTAATTTCAGAAAGTGCTTTTATAACTTAAATAGGAAATAAAGAAAGAGAGGGACTAGATTTGCAATTCTCGAAAACTCCAACTGAATTTAACCCAATTCAGTTAAAACTTTGGGCGCCAAAAATGGGGTACTATTCACCCATCGTCTTCAAATCTTTCACCTAGGTAAATCAAAGGGGTTTTTGAAATTGAGGGGCAAGAAAGTCTATTCAAGAGCTCACTAACAAGATTACAAGGTCAAATCAGTCATCTCAATGGACTACTTAAGCTCACACTCAAGCTCAAGCCACGTCATCAATGGTGAAAGCACAAGGATTGATGGGATTTTACTCTAAATGATCTCACAAAAGAAGCACACTGTCACATCAAAGAATGACACGTTGGCAATCCTAAATCACACACAATGCGATCCAACGGCTTAAAATAGAGATCAATGATAAATGAAGAATCAAGGGTACGGATTGGAAGTTTGGAAAGGGATTCAAGAGGGCTAGAATCTTCCCTAGATGGCTATAAAAGGACCTCTCACTCACACACACCAGGAATCTTCTTTTCTAGTTTATTTTTAGCTTAAGTGTAGTTTTTTTTAAAAAGCTTTTTGTAATTTTCCTTTCAAAATTCAGTTGTAATTTTCATTGATATAATGTAATCAGAAGTTTCTAGTTAATGAAAAAGTAGTGTTTGCTTTTAATCTCTCTTTTATTCTTAAGCTATCAATAAGCAAATTTGTCCTATAAGCCCTCAATAAGCTTCTTTAAGCTCTTATAGCTCTCATGAGTCTTTAAGCTCATGATAGAGCTCAATTAGATTTAATCTTACCTAAACTTCTTAAAATTAGCTTAAAAATCTTAATACCTTAAGCATTTGGACTTATGAGCTTAATGGAAGGGGAGTCAAAGTTGGATGGACTCCCATGGACTTTTACCCTAGCTTATTATTAAGCTAGGGAGCTTGAAGCTGCCTTTAATTAGGTACTCTTGTTTAGCTAGAGTAATTTGTAAGTTTCTCTTTGAAAACCTTTAATTCTAGCTTTAAATAATTGTCTTATTGCTTACTTAGTTTAGATCTGCTTATTACTTATTCTGTCTACTTATTTGTGCTTCATTGTGTTTATTTGTGCTTATTATAAATCTCTTAGCATCTGTTTTAAGTTTTATAGTCATTAGATCATGGTGTTTTCATTTCTGTCATAAACCTTAAAAAACCAAAAATAGCTTAAATCCTAGATTAGTACTTATTTAGTTGTTAATTTAGGTTAATTAAGTTAGTTATAAGCTAGAAATTATCTGGTTATCTAGTTTTAATCAATGGATTTGCATTTCAAAGCTTTTCTTAAATCTGTCATGTCCTAAAGGGGTGTTTGGTTTAAGTTGGTTTGACCACAAAAAGTCAATACTAGTTGGTAAAAGTTTTTCAAACAGTTGAGTTTTTCTTAAATAACAAGTTTCCAAAAGATTTCAAAGCTTAGTTTGCTGATTTTCAAAAGTTATGGCTTATAATGATGACTCCAGCACCAGGGTACTTTTAGGGTTAAAGTTAGATGGCTTATTTTTGAGATAGGGACTCTAGGCTTTGATTGTGCTTAAATCTAGTTTTAACACACTCATTTGAGAGTGTATAGAGTAGTGGTAACCACTAGGTTGCCTGCACTCTTGTTCTTTGTGGTAAGTCAAGTGCATCAGCAGCACCTTCAAGTGAAGGTACTGCTGATTTCTAACTTAATTTTAAGCTAGCATTCGTAGGATTTAGGAGCTTATTCTTTAGTATCATATAGTCTAGATATAGCTTAATTTAGATTAGGTCTTATTTTTCATTTCTAAGCTTAATTGCTATAGTACAATCTAGTTCAAAAGTCACTAAAAAGCTTAAAAGACCAAAAACAGTAAGTAGTAAGTTAGTTTCTTAAAATTTTGAATTCTAGCTTATGGAAGTTGATTTTATAGCTTAAATAGATAGTGGTTAAGTAGATTTATTAGTTTTCAAAAGCTTATAGTTTGAAATTGCTTATTGAGTTCTTTAGCTTAATTGGATTTTGTGTACTTTTGCTTATTTCTTGAGTTTGCCATTTTGTTCTTTAATTTCAGCTATAATCTAGTGTTTTAATTTCTATTTTCTTTTCTAATCTAGTTTAAGCAAGTCATAAGCTGATCAATATAACTTTTGTTTTTAAGTTTGGACTTAAAATGAGCTTTTTACAGCTTATTTAGTAAAACCATAGGGAAACTAGCCCTTACTGTTTTCAGCTGAAAGATAAGCTCTTTTTTAGCTTATTAGTGCTTTTCATACCATAGTGCTTTTGTTAAAGTTGTTCTTGCCAACTTATTCTACAACTTTTCTCTTTTGAGTTTTCATTTTAAGCACTTTTTAAATCTCAACTTAATTTTGGGCTTAATATGACTTTGAGTGAAATCGGGGTTAGCCCTCAGGGTAGTTTTTGTAATTTTAAGTTTCATCGTTAGTCCTTCTAAGTATTTGCATAGTTAGTCCCTAGTTAGTTAAATAGTTAGTTTAATTAATTTTAATTAGTAATTAGGGTTTATCTTTTAATTAGTTTAATTAAGGTTTAAATAAAAAGCAAAAATTAGGGCTTTTATTTTTATAAAATTTCTGCACACTTTCTTTATTTAGTGTAATTTTTATAAAATTTTTAGGATTCTATTTTTAATAATTTTATTATTTTTATAGTTTTTAATCAGTTTAAATTTTAGAAAAATCATATCTTTTAATCTAAAAAGCCAAAAATAGTAATTCTTTTTTCTAAAATTTTCTTTTTACTTATTTTACTTAGGAAAAATACAATTTCAATTATTTTCTAATTTTTATTTTTTTAGGATTTAATTAGTTTTAAATAGTTTTTAATTCATATTAAATTCAAAAATAAATCTAAAAAAATATTTTTCTTTTTTTCTTTAAATTTTCTTTTATCCTAATTTAGGTTTAGAAACTTATTTTGCAATTTTAGAGTTTAATTTTAGTCCATTTGCTTAATCGTCGTGTTTTATTTGTTTCACGTATTTGTTTAATTGTTTAATTGCCTTTAATTATTCAATTTTAATTGTTGCATTTTATTTAGTAGATATAGATTATCAAAAATATCTTTGCTTCATTCAAATTAGAATCCAAGCTTAAACGAGGTTTCAATTTCACTAGTCGTTGGGGAAACGACCCGGGTGATCATACTTACCCGGTTAAATATACGAATTATATATTATATTATATATATTTTTGAGAATGAATTTTATCAAGGGTAACTTGGTAATTTTCTTAATTGCTCTTTTAAAGTATTATATTATATATATATTTTGGGTATATAAAACCTTCTATCAATTTACGACACACAATTCAAGCTTTAAATAAATTACTGTGATTATGAAAACAAACATAACATAGCAGGACAGTTAAGCTAACTATTATACAGGCTAACATGTATTCATCCAAAACAACCAAATCTAGGACGAAACCTATACCACGATCTAAGTCCTGAAGCCTCATATTCATGGGTAGAATCATCACCCGAAGCCAACAATCTCAAAGTCATAGGTAGAATCATCACTCGTAATCAAAGTATATAACATTGGGTAGGAACGTTACCCCCGATCCAAAGCCACAACACTGGGTAGGAACGTTACCCACGATCCAAAGCACACAACATTTAGCACATGTAACACCCCCATTTTGATAAATATAGCATCGGAAGCTAATCTGGGGTATTACTTCATTAATCATAGACACAATCATATAAAACAACTCAAAAGAGACGTTTTAAAAGATACGTTATCATTCATTTAAAATCAGAGTTTTACAAAGGCAGGTCCCAAAATCTAGAAACATAA
>BQNB010175233.1:0-13181 GCA_026074375.1 Tanacetum coccineum
ACACCAAGAGCTATTATAAGCGATCGTGGGACCCATTTCTGTAATGACAAATTTGCTAAAGTAATGTCTAAGAATGGGGTCACTCATCGTCCTGCTACCGCTTACCACCCTCAAACAAGTGGTCAAGTTGAGGTGTCGAATCGTGGGTTAAAACGTATTTTAGAAAGGACGGTTGGAGAAAACCGTTCTTCATGGTCCGATAGGCTTGATGACGCTCTATGGGCATTCCGTACCGCTTATAAGACACCAATTGGTTGCACCCCTTACAAGCTCGTATATGGAAAGTCGTGTCATCTACCTATCAAATTAGAGCATAGAGCGTATTGGGCATTAAAACATGCTAATTTTGATCTTAAAACCGCGGGCGATCACCGGAACCTGCAACTTAATGAGCTTCATGATCAAGCATACGAGAATTCTTTGATTTATAAGGAGAGGATGAAGAAGCTTCACGGCTCAAAGATCAAAAACCACATTTTCAATGTTGGTGATCAAGTCTTGCTTTTCAACTCTCGTCTAAAGATATTCTCGAGGAAGCTTAAAACCTGATGGTCCGGCCCTTTCACTATAACCGAAGTTTTTCCATATGGCACTGCAAAATTATCTCATACCGACAGATCAAACTTCAAAGTAAACTGCCACCGACTTAAGCACTACTTCGGAAGGGACACACCAACCATGGTTGTCCCAGATCTCCAGACTTTCCCTAAGGACGAATGAATTCAGGGATCGAGTCAATTTATGTGACTCAATTACCAAAAATAAAGCGCTTCGTGGGAGGTACCCCATGCTTATCCATTTTCTATTTTCTTTCTAGCTTCTAATGTGTTGTGAGGAGGCTTGTACTCTTCCGTTTCCTGTTGTGTACTTGTGATTATTTGCAGGATAAAATTTTTTGAAGACTCTCGTGTTTGGTGTTTTGTCCCGGTCCACTCGAGCTTCCTAGCCTTTGCTTGCTATTAGTTTGGGGAAATCCGGTATCGTACAGATTATCGTCTAACAGTTATATTTTAGCACACTTAATAAACGGCTTAAGATTTTTGTAATACTTTCTTCAGGCTTAAGTTATACATTCGACCTTTTTGAGTTCTAGTATGAGGTTTTTAAGTCTTAGGCTAGAAAACATTGAGGACAATGTTTGATTTTAGTATAGGGTAGTATATTTTCGATATGATCTTGCCTACTTTTACCTGTTGTTCTCACGTACCCCATTTTCCCACCAAAATTTTCAAAAACATGAAAAACTTTAAAAATTTTCAAAAATAAAATAAGTGTTTTTGTCACAATTTTGACTTTCTTGCTGGGTAGAATAAGAGTAAATTTTGACATGATCGAGCGTGTTGAACTCTAGCTTGTTCCTTAACTTTTAGGCTAAGCGTTCATGATTTTCGCGAAGAACAAAAAATGATAGAGTTAAGTATGAGTAGGATGCTAAACAAGGATTAATTGAAAATCTTAAGAGCTCATGTATGTAACTTGTTACTTTTTCTCCCATAAGCTCTTAACCGGATTAATATACGTGCTGTTTTTGAAGATTAACTTAAATCAACAATTTTTATGTAATATATAGCTAAAATTTTAGTCTTAGTTCAAATTTATACCTGAATTTTTCAAAAATAAGTCTTCTCTATAATAATAAATATATATATATATATATATATATATATATATATATATATATATATATACAAAAAATGATGATAAAATGATAAAAAATATAATAATAAAAGTTGTGGGCTGATAAATGTTTACTACTTCTTGCCGGCTCACAACCGATGTGGTAGTCTTCTAAAGAAAGCCCATAGTAAGAATAAAAATCTGAGGCTAATAAAAGTTTGCTGCATCTTGCCGACTCACAACCGATGTTGCAGCCTTCTAAAAGGTCAAGGGTTACAATTGTATAAATGTTTAATATTAAGTGTGAATTAATAAATTTATTTCTTTTTGTTAAATTCAAATATGCTTTTAAACTTTGACTATTCTATTTTATAAGCTATGAATATTCGAGAAACCTGAGAGTTTTTGAAACCTAAGGTCCGTGAGTCCCGATACTAGTCTCTATGGGGTGTCAAAAGCCTGGTCACTTAGCCGCAAGGTTGGGATGTGCCAAGACGAAAGTCGCTACATGGGATGATCTCGCCTTCAAATTCATTATTCTTAGGTGGAACGTGAAGCATAGTATGTTGCAAAACATTGATCCATGATTGAAATTCATAATAGCACACTCACTTAAGATATAATAAATGTCGGGAGTGAAAAGTTCACAAGTTGCAAATATGAGTAGTGTTAGCATCTTAACTGATATTTAGCCGTGATTTCGTTTTAAGCTTGGTTTGGATAAGTGAAAAGTCGAGGATGATGAATTTATCCTTTTTGGGGCATTCTCGGATCCAAATGCATCTTGTTCTATGATCCCTAACAGTTATGGAAATAACGAAGGTCGAAATATTCTAAATTTATATATTAAAAAAAAAAATAATAAAGGTTTTATAAAAATAGGAAAATAGGGTGTTTTATAACTTGTGATTTCTTAACTTTCTCCACGAAAGTCTTTGCTACTTTTCAAAGATTTAGTTTGGGGAAGTTTTGAGGTATTTGGTTATAAAGCATATAATATTGTGTGAGGACACGCAATCGCTTAGTTTGGGGAATTTTGATATGTGTGAAAACACATATCCATTTTATATCAAAAATAACCCATAAAAGACAAAATTATGCTTAAAATGCTTGTATTTTGTTTGTTTTGTCTTTGTGATTGTGTAGGTACGGATATTGCAAACATCTCAAGAAAATGGTCAAAACCGGACAAACAGGGACGCGGGAACGGAAGAGCACACAAAAAGCCAGGAGAATGCTATCAAAGGTCAACCAAAGTCAATTCATGGTCAACCTTAGTCAAATCACAAAATGACAAAACCCAAAATTCCCAAATCAGTCCCTCAAAGAAAACCAAATTGCAAAAATAGTCCCTAAACTAAACGGGTGTTAAGTCTTTATTTAACCCAAATCCATAAACCTGTGAAGAATAACCCGAGCCCAACATTTCCATAAAATGACCCACTATCATACACTAACCCAGGTCAACCATTACCCAACCCCGGTCAACAAATAAACCATACACCCAACCATCCCAAAAGAATTTCCCGCCAACTCAACTTTCATCCCAAAATCAAAAATGCACCTAAAATTCCTTAACCTTACTCTAATTAAAACTCAACCAGGGTTAAGTAAGGTTAACGCAAGCTGTTAGAGCTCACAAACCACATCCCCGCTCCTCTCAAGACCATGTGGCATCCTGTGGTTGGTCTAAAGTTGATCCGTGTGAAGGGTAATGTCATCCAAAGGCTACAAAATTAAAGAGTGATCTCCACACAATGATCCAACGGATAGAAGGCACTTGGATGACTCATCACTTCTCACCCCAACTCCTCAACCACTCTATAAATAGTGGCATTTTTAGCTAGTTTGAGGATCTCTCTTTTTCTTGTAACGTTTTCATGTCAATTTCAATTCAAAGCTTATTTTAATTGTAATATCTTTCAATTCACTTGTAATTTCCTTTCGAATTATAATAAAAATACAAAAATATAGTTTCCTTTTCATTTCATCTTTCAAATCTCACTCAATTGTTCACAAATGATTCATAAGCTTGTACAAGCTCTTACATAAGCTCAACCAGTCTATAAGCTGGTTTGTAAGCTGTTTTACTTGTTTAATTCATTACTTAAACTTAATAAACCAGAAAATATAAAATACTATATGGATCAAGCTTGTTTGGCAAAGGAGCTTATGGAGTTTGGGTTAGAGCTTGTGGCAAGCATATAGGTTAAATGAGATTGATCGTGAGGGCTTTAAAATCTCATTGGAGCATTTGCTAAGTTGTAAGTTTACCTTTAAAATTCCTCTAAAAAGTAGTTTAATAATAGCTTATAGTAGTTTAGCTTATCTGCTTATTATGTTGCTTATTTGTAGCTTATCTCAGTCTAATATAGCTTATTGATTGATACTTATGGTTTATATATGATTTGTTAGGCTTTGAGCTCATATCACCTAGATCTGGTGTGTAAAAGCTTAATAAACAAGTATAAGCTTATATTAGTCAATAAGCTGTTTTAGGCTTTAGTAATTGCTTATTTGTAGTTTAATTAGCTTAATATTAGATAATATAAATCTGTTTTTAGTTAATCTAGTTTAAATCATAGTTTACTTTTTAATTGTTCTTACATCAGTTATATATGATCATATGTTGCAGAGTTTGATTCTGATGTTATAGATCTGAGATTGTGTTTGAATTATTGTTATTTGATCATATTAAGTTGATTTTGATAGCTGGATTTGGTACTTGATGTCTAAATTTGATAGTTGTAGTATAATTTGATTGAGATCAGGATCTTAAGTAGTGTTTGGATCTGTATTGTTTGACTTCATTTGGTCAAAGTAATTTGGTGTTTGCACTTTGGTCAGCTTTGATTCCATAATTGATTTAGTTTTGATAAGGTTTGATGGAGTAGTTTGTGCTTAAAATCATTTTGAGGTGCATTTTGTTCTATTCTGCACCAGGGGAACTTATTGTTTGTTATCTGATTGAAATTTGGGATCCAAGTTTTCTTAGCTAGGATTTTGTTTGGATTATAGCTCAATACACTCTATCTGAGTGTGATTGAGGTTACTTGACTCCCATAAGTCAAGGCAACACTTATTTGATCCATTTGTGGTTCCTACTGGTTTCATACCAAAGGTACTGCTAGTATATTTTTGCACTAGTTTGTTCACTTGGTGTTAATCCATTTTAGGGGAGTAATTCTTAGTGTTAGGATCTGAAATTTAGTTTTGAGGTAGTTTAGAAGTAGCTTATCACATCTAGATAAAAGGTTTTTCATAATTAGCTTAATTGTTTAGTTAAAATTAGCTGTCATTTAGCTTAAAAATCAGAAAAACCAAAAATAAGTAGTTCTAAATTCTTAGATCATAATTCTTAGATTTAGTTTGTTAATTGAAAAAGTGGATATCTGGAGTTGTTTAGTATTCATAAAAGGACTTATTTTCAAAAGCTTATTTTCTGGATTAGCTTATTGAGGAATTGAGCTTAAGTTGAATTTGGGATTTTGCTTAGACTTTCTGAGTTTAGTACTTTGATCATCTAATTTAGTTAAGTATAAGTAATTTGTGGAATAGAAGCTAGTTGAAATCAGTTAAAGAACATGATAAGCTTTTAAAAAAAATTGGAATCAGTTAAAATGAGCTTGTTTTGAATTACTTATTACCATTTAAGTGGAAACTTGGTTTTGAGTTTTTTTTTATAACAAACTTTCTGTGATCAAGTCCAACTGATAAGCTCAACTGAGCTTATCAGTGGTTATTAGGTGATATTGTTTTTGTTAAAAGTGCTTAAAATGGTGTCCTTGTCAACTTTGTTGTTTTGTGAAATAGCTAAAAACGAAAAAAATAAAAAGGATAAAGAAGGGTATACAAGATTCGAACTAGGGACCTTTTCAGACCTTAAGACATAACATCATCCCGTTTTACCATCTGTGCTAAGGACTCTCATTATTAGTCCTTGGCATGATTTGATGCTTATAGTTGATTTAGTCTGTTTCATAGTTAAAATAAGCCGTAGCTTATTTTAATTGTTGTTTTTAATTAGTAGTTATAGATAATCAAATCAGTCTTTGTTTTCATTCAAATCATTGTCCAAACAAAAAAAAACGTGGTCTCAATTTCATAAATCGTTGGGGAAACGACCCGGGAATCCTACTTCCTGGTTTATATACGTATTATATTATATATATGTGAAGATTTTCCTTACTTCCTTTGTCCTCAAGGGTAGTTTGGTAATTTCATATTATTATATATTTTATTATTACGTGTATAGATTATTACGAATCACTAACCAATCAAGCAATGAAAGCATCAGAAGCGTACAAGACTTATCATGACCTTACTACTGGAAAGGTGCAACCCAAACCTAAATATGTTCGTCGATCTTCCAGGTCAAAGACTGAACAAGCACCCAAGCCTTCTACCGGTAAAAGAGTCAAAGCTACAGCTAAGGTAGCAAAGTCTGGAAAGAAAAAGCAACCAGCTCCTGGATTAGAAACTCTCTCAGACATAGCATTGACTGAGGCTGAACAAATGAAGATTGCCACGAAACGAAGCTTAATTCAGACCCACAGCTCTCATGCCAGTAGCTTAGGTTCACATGAAGGAACTGGTGTTACACCAGGGGTTCCCGATGTACCAACATATGAGTCTGATGATGAGAAAATTTCTTGGAAAACAAGTTCAGATGATGATGATGATAATGATGATAATGATGATAATGAAGGTGATGATGCTGCTAATGATGATCATGATGATGCTGACAATGACATTAAACGGACAGAATTCGACAATGAGGGTGATGCATTTGTCCATCCAAAGTTCACAACACATGAAGAAGAAGAGTCTGTTGATCTGAGGGTTCACACACCTTCTCAATCTGAACCTTCGGATAATGAAGAAAATGTTGATGTTGCACAAAGTAAATATACTGAGGAAGAAGAGGTGAATGTTGAACATACATATGAAGAGGAAGATGCAAACAATTTGTACAGTGATTTGAATGTCAATCTGGAGGGGAGAGATGCGGATATGACAAATTCTCCTCAAATTACTTAAGTAATTGAAGATACTCACGTGACCCTAACTCTGATTAATCCTGAAGGTCAACATCAGAGTTCTTCAGTATCTTTTGGGTTCATCTACAATATGCCCAACCCAAACCCAGACACAGGAATTGACTCCATTCTTAACACTAAGTCAACCTCTCTTGTAGAAATACCTGTCACTTCTGTTGCTGATACAACTCCCTCATTTGTCACAACACTTCCCCCACCACCCCTTCCTCTCATTCAACAACAAACTCAAACACCATTTCCCATACCAACAACTGCTCCGAGTACCTCTCTTTAGGACCTTCTAAACTTCGGTTCTTTATTCGGGTTCGATAACAAACTTAAAGCCCTTGAACAAGGCTTCTCTGAATTCATACAAACTAATCAGTATGCTACTGCTCTCTCATCAATTCCAAATATCATTGACAACTATCTGGGATCAAAGCTAAAAGAAGCAGTAGATGTAGCTATTCAACTAAAGTCTGACAGAATTTAAGAAGAGGCTCAAGATGAAAATGAAGACTTTCTCAATAAACTTGATGACAACATAAATAAAATAATCAAGGATCAAGTCAAAGAACAAGTAAAGGCACAAGTATCCAAGATTCTGCCTCGAATTGAGAAGTTAGTCAATGAGCAACTTGAGTCTGAAGTTATGATAAGATCATCAAATGAAGCAAGCACATCCCATGCTGTTGCGGCTAGTCTATTTGAGCTAGAACTAAAAAAGATTCTCATCGACAAAATGGAAGCTAACAAATCAGTTGACAGGACAGATATTCAAAAGAATCTCTACAAAGCATTGGTTGACGCTTATGAAGCTGACAAAGATATCCTGGATGCATATGGAGATACTGTCACTATCAAATGCTGACGAGATGATACAGATGATGATCAAGAACCCTCCGCTGGAACAGACTGGGGGTCCAAGAGAAGACAACCAGGAAAGGAACCTGAATCCTCTAGTGCACCAAGGGAAAAGACTTCCATGACAACTGGCAAGTATATTGAAGGGTCTAAATCGCATCAACAGTCTGCTGGCCAGTCTGCTCCAGCAGAGGTGCCTATGCACACTGTAGATGATTTTGAAGATCCAACACATCAGGAGTTCGATACATGACTCAATGATGATCAACCTAAAGAAGAAGCCCATCCACATCCTGATTGGTTTCAGCAACCTTCAAGACTTCCCTCTCCTGATCATGATTGGAACAAGACTGTGCATGCTGATCATGGACCTGTTTAAACCTTGGTTAAGCAACTTGGCTAGGCAAGAAGACCCTCGAGAGTCCTTTGATGAGCTAATGGACACTCCCCTTAACTTCTCAGCATTCATGATGAATTGGCTCAAGGTTGATACTTTAACACCTGAATTACTAGCCGGTCCAACATTCGAGCTGATGAAAGGCACATGCAAGAGTCTGGTCGAGCTAGAATATTTGTTTAAAGAAGTATACAAGGCAACTACTGAAGAGTTAGACTGGACTAACCCTGAAGGTCAGTGCTATCCACATGATCTGCGGAAGCCACTATCACTGATACCTAACTCTCGAGGTCGTCAAGTTATCCCTTTTGCTCACTTCATTAACAAAGACCTCGCGTATCTGAGTGGTGGTGTTTCAAGCAGAACCTATTCTACTTCTGTCACGAAGACCAAGGCGGCAGATTATGTAAACATAAAGTGGATTGAAAATTTGGTCCCTAGTTCAATATGGAGTGAAGTACCGGTTAGCTATGATAAGTATGCTCTTTGGGGGATCTCACACTAGGGACGCAAACGACAACAATTTTATGGATTTGCGGCTAACAGGGAATCAACAAAAGATGTCTATTCAAGATGAAGAATCATTGTTGTCACAAAACTTCAAATTGTAGAATGGCATGGATACAAGCATCTGGATTGGATCACCATTCGCAGAGCCGATGACAAACTGTACTTATTCATGGAAGGAGACTTCAAAAGGCTTCGCCTCCAAGACATTGAAGACATGTTGATTCTTCTTGTTCAAGGCAAGCTAACAAACCTCAAGGTTGAAGAACGTCTCGCGTTTAGTGTCACTCTCCGAATGTTTACAAGATGTATTATTATCCAAAGGCGTATTGAAGATCTTCAATTGGGTGTTGAGAGTTATCAAAAGAAACTCAACATCACTAAGCCAGATACATATAGACCTGATCTCAGACGACGGGAAGCATATACTGCATACCCCAATCCCCGAGGATTCATTTATCATAATAGAGACAAGAAGAACAGACTAATGCGCCTTGACGAACTCTACAAGTTCTGTGATGGCACACTTAATTATGTTCGAACTGCTCTGGATGATAGGCTAAAGGGTATACAAATGAAGTATCTGCCTCAGACAATCTGGAGAAACAGTGACAAAGAACGTGCAGCAGCTATGATTCAGAAAATCGACAAAATGCTCAAGTCAAGGAGGATAATGAGGAGTCTAGAAAGGTTCGTTGGTGGAAGACCATACGGGGGTGACCTACGGCTACTGCAAAGGACCATATGATTTATCATATGATGTCCTCATCCTAAAAGGTCAATCCTCGTGAATAATAAAAACTTGTGAATTTGTATATATGTAGTGTAGACATTATGGTGATAATAAGTAGTGCTTGAGTACAAAATTTTCAAGAATTTCTTCGTAAATTCAAAAAAATTCAAATTATTGTACTCAGCACTATCTTATAAACCCTCAAAAATTGAGGGGGAGCATTAAAATGTTCCTATTATATATTATGTAACATTTTTTCCCCGAACGTTTAATCAATTGATATCTAAAATATCAAGGGATTAACATTTTGGATAGGGGAGAAAATGTGATTAAACTGGATCTAACTTGTACTGAAATATGATCAGATAAAATGGACTCAATGCACTCCACACTTAGTACTAAGATTATGGTGCACATGTTAAGGGGGAGATTTTAGTGACAATGAAAAACTTTCAAAGTGTAATTCTTTTGATATTAATATCAAACACTTTGATTGAAATTTTCAATGATTTTGGTTTTGATTAAGATAGGATACCCAAAAGACCGACTATGTACTTAAATTTATGGAGTTATAAGGTGGTTAGGCATAGGTATTCAAATCCCATGATCCAACCAGAACAGGAGGGATCTACCCAGGGAAATCCACTAGTTAGTGTAGAAGTCCTTAGGTATGATACAAAAGGAGAAAAAGTGGGAATCGAGAAAAGTGCCGACTGAGATGGAGCTAGCACTGGAATAGACCCAACAAGGTGTTAGATATGAAGTCTCGGTCCGCGTTGAATGGGTTGAAGAATGAAAAAGAAATGTAATGACAAAGGGTGAAAAGAAAGAAGCCCTCCATACACTTAGGCAGAAACTGAGTCAATACATAAACTGTCAGAAACACTAAGGTGTTGTCTGACATTGAAGACAGTCATGGACCCAGTGACGCTAAGCACAACCCTTCCTAGCCACTCAAGGTCTCTCAATAGACTCTTGTTTCATTTCTCACAGAGATTATACGCATTTCTATCGACTTTCTCACTCCGAGTTAGTTAATATTGAAAGGGTGGCAGTCTGCTCCAGCCTCCGATCACTAAAATCAAAGTGCACTATTGAGTCTAGAGCCAAAAGAGATCATCAATAAATCTCATTAGGACACTTGTCAAAAGTATGCTTGCTATCTCACACAATGTGAATATCAAGAAATATTCTAAGAGTCCCACGCATTATCCTTGAGATTTTTCCAGAACATCCGAGTAATATAATTCATAATGAAGATATAAATCCTGCTTGAGTCAACATCAAACAAGCTCAAGGTAGGTGACTTGTGCGATTCTATATGATTCAAACTTATGACAACTGGAAAGAAACGATGGTGAGATTCTACAAGAATCAAACTTGTTCCAGGTTATGAATTAATAGTTGATGATGAATTTTTGAAATGATTAACACTCTCGATGTGTCACAAAACCACTTTAGCAAGTGACATATTAATTGATTTTCAAATCGAATTTTCTATTTTTAATCGGTGAGATAGTAACTCACTGGTTTACTCTTATCGTGTTGTCTGCTTTGAGACGTTCCAATAATGAGAACATGTTGAGTTTGATGAATCTAATACAAATGTGTTAGAAAGATTCTATACTTAAGCTAGAAATCATGTCAAGGAGATTCTTCTTAAATTGAATCTACCTGATCACAGGTCGATCCTTACGGATTTGAAGGTTACTCTAACCAAACATGGGCGAATGACAAAGCCATATTCGTCCCCCTTCTTTATTGCTAATTGTTTTAATGTATGATACTTAAAGATCGAGGTGAAGGTACCTGATTCCAGCTGACTCACAAGATTCATAACTACATGCTCATACCCGATGGACAACTACAAAGACATCATGAAAGCTCAAGTACATGTTTCAAGACTTCCACTACTCTGATACCGTACGTATTTCTTGAAGTGATGAAGTATTAAAGACAAAGAATTTTAAAGAAGTTTCCGTCACTCTGATACCGAACGTCTTTCTCAAAGTGACGAAGTGTTAAAGTTAAAAAATTTCAAGAAAGATGCAACATTAAAGCTTTCTAAGTCAACAAAACAAGAAAGGTATGAGCATGTCAGTCCAGAAGTCACAAGTTCACATGACGGCAAAACATACTAGATGGCGAAATGAGATTATGCTTGGTTGATGATCTCAAGGTGTTCAAGATCATTTTCTCATATACAAGTTAAAGTCAAAGGAATGTGCTCCTGCCTAAAAGTCAATATAACTACATCATATTCACAAGAAAAAAGTAAAGATTTGAAGTTTACAAGCTGAAGACTAAAGATGAAGCATAGTATGCTAGGATTAAAGTTTTGTAAATTGGAGTGACCTCCCTTAGGGGGAGATTGTTAGAAACAAGAAAAGTCTCGGTCACTTCCAATACTAAATAGTCTAAGCCAGTAAGTTAGTCAAAATAATGCTAAGTAAGCTAATATGGCCCAAGGCCTATGGAAAGCCTTCCAAGGCCCATGGCCGGTCAAACATGTGGTATAAATACCCTCTCTATGCCTTGGAGAGGGTGTTGGTTGGTTTTGTATTTTCTCATTTCACGAATGCATTTCTCTTTTTATACTTTATCTCTCTAGAAAATACATCCTTCCTTCTACTTTATCTCACTAGTTCTTGGTTCATATATCAATGATAACAAGTATTCTACATAGGTGTGCGAAAGTTGACATCATAAGATAGGATTTGATATTTTTACATAGTTACATGGTGTATGTTTCAATTATTTTAAAGTCATTTACAGCTTTTACTTTCAGCTTTGTAACACTTTCAAGTTTTAATGCAAATTTGAGGTTTTAAGTCAATTTACAATTCCAAGTGTTAAGTTTCTTAATTGTGTTGTTTTGTGTTCAAAAAGCTCTCAATACAGCTTGTTTACAAGCTGCTTTAATTAAGTAAATTTAAAAAGTTAAGTAGTTAAGAGAAAATCACAAAAATCACTCTCAAATACACCACAGCTTATTTTATGGATGATAAGCCAGTTCTGGATGGGCTTATGGACACTACTAGCTTGTTTTATGCAAGCTAGAGCTTGTAGATTCATTGTTTGACCCTGTTTTGAGCAAGGGTGTTGTAAGTCTCTCTTTTTCTTGTTTTTCTTATTTACTGTAGAACTGCTCACTAGTGCTTATTTGTTACTTATGTTTACTTATTTGTGCTTTATCAGTATGTTTAGTGCTTATCTTGCTTAGTTGTTAGTTTAAAAATAGTTTGTATCACTTTCTTAGTTAGTACTGTTAGTTCATTTGATAAAACTGTTAGTTATGAGTTAATACTGTTAGACTAATTCAGCTTATTTAAGGGCTTATTTCTGATTGAAATCTGCTTAGAAGTGTCTTATGTTGTTATTTGATAATCTGTTTTTAATCAGGATGAAAAGACCATTGATTTTTGAAAACTTTAAGGGGTGTTTAGAACAAGCAGTACTAACTCCAAGTTAGTACTGCTGGTTCATTTTCTTGGATTCCAAAGGTAGCAGTACTAACTCAAAGGTAGCAGTACTAACTCCAAGTTAGTACCGTTAGTTAAAACTGTTAGTACTGTTGGTTCATTCTTGCTGATTAGCTTATTATTTCTGCTTGTTTAAGATTTGCTTAGCTTTTTAGAGTAGATTAAGCCATTTTCGCCTGCTGTCTTTAGTAGAACTTACTTTAGCTTATCTGCCTTTTCATAGTAATTTTAAGAGATTATCAGTTTTTAGATTTTAGCTTATTCTCCATTTTAGTTTAATCTAGTTGCTTATTCTTATGCCTGAGTGCTTATTAGGGTTAGTTAAATATCTGTTTTAGCTTATTTGCTTATTTCTTGTTTCATTGTGTTTTGTTAAAGCTAGCAGTACTAACCTTAAGCTAGCAGTACTAACTCCAAGTTAGTACTGATAGTTAATACTGCTAATTCTGTTGTTAGTACTGTTGAGTTTCTCCAGCTTAACTTAGTTTAATTGCTTGCTGAATTTGCTTATTTAGAGTTAGTCTAGCTTAATTGGTTTGTCT
>BQNB010175234.1:0-13180 GCA_026074375.1 Tanacetum coccineum
TTTGAAGCTAATATGGATGAAGCTATTGAACAAGTTTATGATGCTAACAAAGATACAGTTGAAGAAGGAGAAGTTTAGGTTCCTACTGCTGATATGGAAGTTAATACTGCCAGTGCACCAATTACTACTGCTGGTGTATCTGTTAGTACTGCTGAACTTATTACTACTATCAGTGTTAATATTACTACTGCTAAACCAAGTACTCCTCCAACAACAACAACAACTGTTATTGAAGATAAAGATCTTACAATTGCTCAAACTCTTATGAAGATGAGGAGTGAGAAATCAAAGGTAAGAGGAGTGGTTATGAAAGAACCAAGTGAGACTGTTACAAGACCAACAGTACCAACTCAACAACATGATCCTAAAGACAAAGGAAAGGGTAAGATGGTTGAACAATGATAGAACTAAAACATGTGATAGTTCTTGGATCGATTAAGCTCAATTTGTTTAGATCTTTATATCTAGGATAATAATAACAATGAACATAAAGAATATGCATAGCAAAAATAGCATAATGAACAAAGTTATTCAACAAGGTTTTTCTTCATTATCAAACACTCCAAGCCCCAATTATATTTGATCAGAATATAACGGTTATAACTAATCTGTAACAGGATCAAGTTACCTTGACCTTGAGGCTACACCACCACTATAGACGTCTACATCTCTAACTCTTGCACACACACACGTTTTTCTGTGTACATATAAACTACTCGCATATGAATCTCTTTATATAGAGAGATTTTAAGGCTTACAAAGGACAAGAACAATTAATATGTTCCTAACTTTTAATATTATCTTCTATATCTTCTATCTGAATAAGAAGATCTTTTAAAATCTTCAAAATCTTCCGTCTTTTGAAGAATTCCAGCTTTGTATTTAAGTCCTTTTGTTTCATTCTTTTATTCACTTTGTCTCATCAAAGCAAGAATCCCAACAATCTTCCCCTATTTGATGATGACAAAACAAACAAAGTCGTGTACGGACTTCATTATAAATCCAAAGCTTCCCCTGAAGTTAAGATGTAATCATCTCCCTAAATGAAACAAAATCTTCTTAATTCAGACTTCCTTTATAACATGCCACACCAAGGATCTATAAGTTTCTAATTATACCTGTTAACATCTTCTTCCCTTTTTTTCATAATCCAATAGGGGACATATGAATATAAGCAACTTTGGTCTTGACTACTACAAACCAATATCACACTTCTAATCCAAGCCTTCTAACTCCTCAAATTACCCTCCATGACGCACAATAAGAAAAATGAACTTGAGTAGTAGAAACTCACAATAGCAGTAGTAATAATGACTAGCAGTAGTAAAAACCTTCACCTCAATGTCACATGTAAATGGTTAAACATTTTAACAATAAGCTTCCCCTAAAACCCATATGTTAACCATTTCTTGAATCTTCAATTCTGTAAGATTTTTGTAATGATCATTGATGAAGAAAACTAAGTATAACGAACTTGATGCTGAAGTAGAATAACCCAAACTTGTGTCTTATATCTCGTACTATCCATGTGACGTCAAACTTATAAATAAATATGTAAAATATAAGTAGATCGCAACCTCTTGACAAAAATCATCATCTTCTATGAGACACATAACCAAAGTGATAGCAAATGTGAGCTTTGAGCACCATAAGAAAAATTACACACCTTTGCTAGATTTGTCAAGTCTTCATCAATACCGTATAAGCACGAACAAGTTATCTTCAAAAGGCGCAAGAATCCTTTTAAGATATGATAAGAACACGCATCTGAAAAACTCCACTTCAACTTCAAATAAGTGATAAGAATAATCTTCGTAATCAATTTGCAATTAATCCTAAAAATAGCCTTTAAAATTTTAAATTGAATCTTTGTTCTGTCCGAGATCTTCTGGTAGTAGTAATACTCTTCTGGCTGCATTAACGTACAAACACGAAGCCTAGCAGTAGTAACTAAAACTACTCTAGTAGTAGAAACCGATAGATTATGAAGCAGTATTAAGTGTTTAAGTCTGGCAGTAGTAAATCATAACATGCAACATTAACACTTGTATACCTGGCAGCATAAAGATGTATGATAGCAGCACTAAATATCTAAGTCCAATAGCATTAGTAAACACGAACCAACTTACTACTGTTCTAAACATACTGGCAGCACTATCTTTTTTTGGCCGTATAAACTATACTAACAACAGTATTAACATATAAACTTTTAGTACCAATTCCATACAGCCCAATCACAAAATATGCCATGATCTTATGCTGTTTTCTTACCCTGCTACCAAACACATACACATACAACAGCAGAACCTCATACCATAACAAATCCAACCACAACACTTTTGATGAACCAACAGATTCAAATCAATCCAAATAGCAGTACTAGTATATATAAAACAGACCTGCTGCTTCTTTACCTTCTATACCTTTTGAGACACTTTTTAGCGTCAGTAAAGCACCAATATTTATGATCACCAGCAGTATTGTGTCTCGTGGCAATAGTAGCCACCAACGAGCAGTACAAAACATATAACCACTATTTAAGGATATCCTTTTTTTAAGTATCCAGACGACACTTTTTAGTGTCACAAAGCTGTCACTAGGCTGTCACTAATTCATCATTCTCATCAACTACTAATGATTCTTTTTATAGAATAAGTTCCAAAGAACTCTTGAATTATGTAACCAGGAACTACAATCAGCAACCATCTTATTGTCACAAACCAATCAACAACAATTGTGAACAAACTTCCTGTTATATTGAATTAAGGTTGCTGAAAAACCCTAATATCACCAGATTCGACATGATAATCAAGACATAAAATTCGTACCTCTTTTCCTTGATAGATGCGACACCAAAACACCTTGTAGATCCTAGATTACGAGCCTCATGGCTCTGATACCACCTGATAGAACTAAAACACATGATAGTTCTTGGATCGTTTAAGCTTATATTGTTTAGATCTTTATATCTAGGATAATAATAACAATGAACATAAAGAATATGCATAGCGGAAATAGCATAATGAACAAAGTTATTCAACAAGGTTTTTCTTCATTATTAAACACTCTAAGCCCGAATTATATTTGATCTGAATATAACGGTTATAACTAATCTGTAACAGGATCAAGTTACCTTGACCTTGAGGCTACACCACCACTATATACGTCTACATCTCTAACTCTTGCACACACACACACACACACATGTTTTTATTTGTACATATAAACTACACTCCTATGAATCTCTTTATATAGAGAGATTTAAAGGCTTGCAAAGGATAAGATCAAATAATATCTTATTAACTTTTAATATTATCTTCTACATCTTCTATCTGAATAAGAAGATCTTTTAGAATCTTCAAAATCTTCCATCTTTTAAAGAATTCTAGCTTTACATTTAAGTTCTTTTGTTTCATTCTTTTATTCACTTTGTCTCATCAAATCAAGAATCCTAACAAATAAGATAAGCCATTAAAGAAAATGGACCAGATCAAGTTTGATGAGGAAATTGCTCAAAGATTGCAAGCTCAAATGCAAGCCGAACTAGAAGAAGAGGAAAGGCTGGCAAGAGAAAGAGAAAAAGATGCAAACATTACTGAATAGGATAATGCTCAAGCTATGATGGATGTTGATTATGAGCTAGCTGCAAGAATATAGGCACAAGAGCAGGAAGAGTTAACCATTGAAGAAAAGTCAAAGATGTTTGTAGAGCTCATGGATAAAAGGAAGAAGCATTTTGCAAGACTTAGAGCAGAAGAGCAGAGAAGAAAACCACTAACCAAAGCTCAAAAGAGGAATCAAATGTGTACTTATTTAAAAAACATGGCTGGATTCACTCATAATCAATTAAAGAACAAAAGATTTGATGAAATTCATAAGGCTTTTGACAAGACCATGATTTGGATAGACTCATTTGTACTTGTGGATTCTGAAGTGGTGAAAGGAACTAAAGATAGAGTAGAAGGCAGTGAGACTAGAGCAGAAGGAAGTTCTAAGAGAGCAGGAGAAGATCTTCAACAAGATTCTACCAAGAAGCAAAAGATGGATGATGATAAAGAGAAAGAAGAACTTAGGGTGTGTTTGGTACATGCCTATAGGAATCATGGAATCACAATGATAGTCATAGCAAGTGTTTAGTTAATATGTAAATAGATCAAAACATGCATTAATACCCATAGATTCATAGAAGGGGAAAGAGGTACCTTTGTTAGCCATTCCGATGGGTCCCACTTTATTTTCACTTATAAAATAAAATGGCTTATAAGAACTTTAATAGAGAAATTGGAGTTCTTTGGAAAATAATTAAAGCTAGATTTAAGAAACAGAGCGTATGAAATACAGGATACTTTCTTTACATCTTAATTTGAAGACCATGTTTGACCATCATGTTGAAGAAGTAATATGGAAGAATCAACAAGGATTAGTTAAAGTGCTGAATTGGAAGCTTTTTGATTCTTGTGGAGTTCATTGTGTAACAGTGCAGACCATACCATATTATCTATTGGTTGAGAAGATGTATCCACTTACAAAGCTCAACGCTACATCAGATTTTTAAATAAATGTGAAGCTATCAAGTTGATTAGATGAAGTGAAATGCATATGATCTTCTTAATTGGTCAAGAAAAAGCTTAAATAAGGAAGGCTATGTACCGTCAATGAAGTGTTAGGAAGCATCCTCCTAAGTAAAAATCAAAGCTTTTAATCAAGAAAACTTAAAGATTTAGAAATATCACTCAAGTTTATTAAAATGGAGGATTGTTAGGATTAAAAAGACTTCTTAGTGCTGTTGAAGTTACTGTTGTTGGTTATGATTTCTATTGCTGGTGAAGACTGAAGAAAATATTCTAAGTGATTAATACTGCTAGTGCAAAAGTTAAGACTGCTAGTGGAAAGTAACTGCTAGTGCTCAAGACAAGTTTTCAAGTAAAATATACTAAGGGGTTACTACAGTTAGTGTAAAGTTACACTTTTTAGTATAAAGTTAATGCTGCTGATAACTTAATACTAATGCTGGTTATAAGTTAGTACTGATAGATAAGTAGTTACAACTTATGGGATATTATAGAGATATATGTTTGTAAAGATATGTATAAGTTATTGGTGTTTAGAAGATCATGAAAACTGTGTAAAGAAAATATTGTAAACCCATAAGGACTCCTTGTGTATAAAAGGAGACTAGGGAGATAGAATTCTAAGAATCATTATCAAATACAAATCACAAAAAATTACTATTCGTAGCTTTAAGGTTTTGTAAACCCTAACACTATTAAGAGTGTTCGTATTATATTGAGGCTGAAAGTTTAGTAAACTGTTTCTTATTGATCTTATTCATTACTATTTTATTGAAATTCTTCTTAGTATCATTGACTAGATTCTGCTTAGTCTTTGATATTCATAATCAAAGTTTTTATCATAGTTGTTTTGGATTTATTCAATACAACTTAGCCTTATACAAGCTAAGCAAGATCTATTCTATTGGGATCAACACTTTTTAGCCTATTCGAACCAACATACACCCTTTTATGATTTTTGTAACTTTTAAAACTTAGATATTTAGAAAAATGCTTGTACAACTAGTGTTTATGCATGATAATAAGCACGAAAGTACAAAAAGATTAAGAAAATGAAGAGTTACAAATAAGGGTTTTCAAGAGGAGATTAAAGCTAACCAAACAGCTTAAACGTTGTTTATTTACCCAACAATCACTGAAAACTAAACCCGAGTGTATCTAAGCTTCCATGTTCTTGAAACAAGATGAAAAATGTATGGTTTTAGGGTGTTGGAGGTCTCGACCGGACAAGAGAAAAGGAGAAGAAAAAAGAGTTTGAGGTGTGTGTGTTTTAGGTGTATTGGTGTATGTGTTTAAAATGAAAGAAATGGACAAATGTGTATACAACATGATCCCAAAACTTGTGCTAGTGTGTCTCCTAGAGGGTCGGTCGAATAGGATCCTAGGAGAGGTATCCTATTTGTGATTTTTAGACTCTTGTCGGGACTCGTAACGTGCTTAGTTCGTAAGTAAACGTAACCCGAAGGTTCAAGTTTTTAAGTAAGCGTTATAAATAAGTTTATCGAAAGAAATAATTTCATAGTTAAAATGTTTTATTTTAGCATAGACATAAATTTGACGTGCCGGGACGCGTTGTTTGACATTTTAAGTCAAATGCGGGATAAATCTCCCAGTAAGTGATTAAATAAAGATGTAAACGTTTAATAAGAAATAATTCAAGCATAAAGTGAATTATTTACTTAATAAATTATAAATTGACAACCGTTAGCATGGTAATTGTTCTGTCAGGAAACAGCAAAAGTCAATAAATCAGAGGGTTAAATAGTACATTTCAAGTCTGGAAAATTGACAAAGGTTACACTTATGTAAGTATATACATAATTTTAATTATACGATAATTATAATCATCGTTTTATGATTTGCATGTGTTAATTGTTAACTGCTTAAATAAATGTTATGTGTATTAGTTGTTTATATTATTTTGTTTTATAAGTTGTGACATATGTAAAAACAAAAGGGATTTTCAAAAAAGAAAAAATAAACATGATTAATAATATTTGAAATAAGATTTATTATAGACTATTAATTTTGAAGTCTTATGAGTCACTCGGGTGTGGTTATCTATAATGTTGGGGCTCGTACCTCAACTTTCCATGACGAGACTCCCAATTTAATATGTTTATAATGTGTTTTCAAAACTAAAATCAATAAGTTTACCAATGAGATTTTGCTTAAAAAATTTACTTGCTTGACTTGCACAAGGGTTCGAGGTATCTCGTGGTAAGGCTTAAGGTTCTGCCCTACCTTACTACGAAACTATACTCTATAAATTTCCTGCCAGTTTTTGCAACTACATGGTTATATCGAATGACGTAGGGTTTGAATGACTTTTAATCTCTTCCCGCGCAACTACATGCTTCGGCATATGAGGCAATTATTAAAAGAACTTATGTACTTGTACACTTGTAGAGTACGATATAGGGTTTAGTCATTCTTTATTATTTTCCCGCGGTAATTTTATGATTTTTGATTTGGAAACATGGATTGAATCGTTAATTTTTTAAGGTGTATTATCACTATTTTATACACATGGTGTTATTGAAAATTTAGTGATACACCAAAATAAATAACTTAATCGAGTAAAGTTTTTGTTAAAATTTATGATACAAAGATGTATGCATGGTTCTCCGTACATATTTGCCATGCCAAATTATTTAAAAGAACACTTGCAATTGACTCAAATATACACCCTTTTAAATAAGTGAGACGTATGTAGATTGCAACACAAGGTGATTATATACTTTTCGTGAGACGTTGGTGTTACATAATCATAGTTTTTTATTGGGCGACTTAATTGGGTTAAGTTGGTGAGACCTTAAGCTCGAGGCATAGATGGGATAAAACATGCTTGCTTAAACACTTTTGCTTAGTCACAAGTGAAATAAGCAAGTCCCATAATGTTTTAGGAATTGCACTTGTGGCAATTATTGATCGTCAATTACCTTTTGAATATACCATTGTTAGCATATCAAATGATGTGATGGTGGTATGTCATTAGGGTCCTAGCCTTTAGAAAATTAATTGTTTATATGGTTAAACATGGGTAGTTAATTTTCTTTAAGGAGTATTATCGAAAATACTAAAATTTGAACTTTTATATGTTTTGTATATGGCAGTACCCGCTCAAAAAACATAAACCATTTGGCTTTCAGGTCGATGCCAGAAAGAGAAAAACTTTCTGGTTCAAATTTTAATGATTGGTTTCATTCACTAAGGCTTGTCCTTCGAGTTGAAGAGAAACACAATATCATTGAATAGTCTATTCCCCCTGCTCCTGTTACCAGTTCTATAAATCATTCATTTGAGGACTGGAACAAGATTTATGATGTTCATAATGAGGTTGCATATCTTATGCTCGGTAGTATGACTCTCGAACTTCAAAGGCAGTATGAAAACTTCTCGCTTTATGACATGCTTTAGGAGCTTAAATCTATGTTTGAGAAACAAGGTGGAGTTGAGAGTTTTGACCTAATTCAAACTTTCCATGCTTGGAAACAAAAAGAGGGGAAATCCATTAGCTCATATGTTCTTAAGATAAAGGACTATGTAGAGCAATTAGAACGTCTTGGTTATGTCATCTCGTAAAAAATTAGTGTTGGTTTAATCTTGAATGGCCTCACTAGTGACTTTGTCAGCTTTGTAAGGAACTACAATATACATAACATAGGGAAGACGATCGGTGAACTACATGCTTTGCTTATCGAGTACGAAAAAGGTTTACCTAAAAAGGTTGCTACACCTCAAGTCCTTGTGATTCAAGGTTGTAGAATCTAGACCAATAAGAAACCACAATCTGCTAAAGGGAAAGGCAAAGGCAAAGGCAAAGGCAAGAATAAATTAGTTTAAGCGCCTAAGCCTAAAAACCCTAAACCTGCTACTAAAGAGCACCCGACAAAGGATGATGCATGCCACTACTGAAAAGAGGTAGGGCGTTGGAAGAGGAATTGTCCTGTTTATCTTGCTGAGTTAATAAAGAATAAGAAGCAAGCCGGCATTGCCAATACTTTAGGTATCTTCATAATAGAATTATTTTCTTTCCCTAATAAATCCTGGGTGTATGACACTGTTTGTGGTACTCACATTTGTAACACAAAACAAGGTCTTAGAAGTGAAAAGAAGCTGAAACAAGGAGCTGTCTATTTATACGTGGGCAATGGTGTTCGTGCACAAGGAGAATCTATTAGAAGTTTTGACTTAGTTTTTTACTAATGGCTTAGTTATTTGTTTAGACAATTGTCATTATGCACCTACTATAACTAGAGATGTTGTTTCAGTTTCTCGTTTGGTTGAAAATGGTTTTATCTAATGTTTTATAGATTATGGAATTTCGGTTTCTAAGACTGGTGTTCTTTATTTTAATGCTATTCCACGTGATGGTATTTATGAAATTGATATGCTTAATCTTGTACCAAATGTTAATTTTATTTATAATATTAGCAAAAAGAGCCAAGCATAACTTGGACTCTACTAATCTGTAGCACTACCATCTTGCCCATATAAGTAAGAAACGTATTGAAAAGCCGCAACATGATGGGCTTTTAAAGTCAACGGATGAAGAATCCTTTGATCAATGCGTATCTTGTTTATTGGGTACGATGACAAGGAAACCTTTTCCGCATCATATGGAGAGGGCGACCGATCTTTTTAGGCTAATACATACGGATGTTTGTGGTCCACTTAGACATGTATCAAGACAAGGTGCTAGATACATCATAACCTTTAGGGATGATTATAGTCATTATGGTGATGTTTATTTACTTAAATATAAACATGAAGTCTTTAAAACATTCAAGGTGTTTAAGAATGAAGTAGAAAATCAACTCGAGAAGACTATAAAGGATCTTTGATCGGATCAAGGAGGCAAATATATAAGTCAAGAGTTTAAAGATTATCTGAAAGCATGTGGAATTGTCTAACAGCTTACTCCTTCATACACACCACAACACAATAGCGTGTTTGAGAGGAGGAATCATACCCTGTTTGGCATGGTTTGATCAATGATAAATCTTACAACTTTGTCGTTATCCTTTTGCGGTTATGCTCTAAAGTCTGCTACATGCATTCTCAATATGGTTCAAACCAAGAAGGTTGATAAGACACCATATAAATTATAGTATGGGAAATTTCCTAACTTGCTTACTTAAAGGTCTAGGGATGTGAGGTGCTTGTGAAGCGTGATATGCTTGACAAACTCTAATAAAGATCTATTAAGTGTATCTTTATAGGATACTTAAAGGAAACAATAGGTTACTACTTCTACTTCCCACCTGAAAACAAGATTGTTGTTGCAGGTTATGTTGAGTTCTTAAAGAAGAATCTCATCTCTTAAGAAGCCAGTGGGAGGGTGGTAGAACTTGAAGAAATTCAAGATGAAGAGGCATCACCTTTTGCAAACACTAGAAATTTCTTATCGAGGTTGAGGGTTTCGAACCACCTCAAGAGGATATAGCTCCCGTTCGTAGGTCCGTAAGGACACATCGAGCTCATGAACGCTTATGTCTAAATGTAGAAGTTGAGGAGCATAGTTTAGGGAATCTTAATAAACCTACTAACTATAAAGATGCGTTATTATATTCAGAATCTAATAAGTGGCTCGATGCTATGAATTTGAAGATGCGATCCATAAAAGACAATCAAGTTTAGGGCTTAGTTGATCTTCCTCCTAATGGTTGGACCGCTGGAAGTAAATGGCTATTCAAGAAAAAGACCAAAATGGATGGCAATGTACACACCTATAAAGCTCGTCTTGTAGTGAAGGGTTATACTCAAAACTACAGGATTGACTATGAAGAAACCTTCTCTCATGTTGCATACATTAAAGTTATTAGGATTCTTATAGCCATAATGGCATTCTATGACTATGAGATATGGTAAATGGATGTCAAGACCTCCTTCTTAAATGGTTATCTTGATGAAGATATCTATGTGGTACAACCTGAAGGTTTTATTGATCCTAAACATCAAGAAGCTGGAATAAAAGATTTGCAAGCTTCAAAGATCCATTTATGGACTTAAGCAAGCATCAAGAAGCTGGAATAAAAGATTTGATAAGGAAATCAAAAAGTTTGATTTTTCTCAAAATCTTGATGAGCCATGTGTATATCAAAAGGCTAGTGGGAGTAATGTTACATTCCTCGTCTTATATGCTGATGACATAATCATCATGGGAAACAACATTCCAATGTTACAAAGTGTAAAGTCATATCTTGGAAAGTGTTTCGCCATGAAATATTTAGGGGAAGCAGCATTTATTCTTGGAATCAAAATTTACTGAGATAGATCTAAGCAGTTAATTGGACTAAGTCAAAGTGCTTACTTGGAAAAAATCTTGAAATGATTTAGAATGGATAATTCCAAGCGTGGCAATATCCCCATGTTCGAAAGACTTAACTTAAATAAATCACAAGGTGCTTCTACACCTGAAGAGGTGAAGCGTATGTAAAATAATCCTTATGCTTCAGTTGTAGGATCCATTATGTATGCGGTTAGATACACTAGACTTGATGGGGGCGTTCGCGCAAAATATAACAAGCCATTTTTAACAGAATCCAGGTGAACCACTCTAGACTACTGTAAAAAACATCCTTAAGTATTTAAGAAATGCTAAAGATATGTTCTTGGTTTATAGTAGAAATCCTAAAGCTGAGCTTAGAGTTACTTGCTATTGTGATGCTGATTTTGAGACTAATAGAGATGACATAAAATCTCAGACAAGATACATCTTCATTTTGAATGGAGGTGTAGTAGACTGGAAAAGCTCCAAGCAAAGTACTACTACAATGTCCGCTATAGAAGTTGAATACATAGCTGCTTCAGAAGTTGTAATGGAAGCTATTTGGATTAGAAAGTTTATTTCTAGGCTTGGTATTATACCAACAGTAAACAAACCTATTAAGATGTTATGCGACAACTCTGCCGCACTACTGATCACCAATGAACCGAGGGTTCATAAGGGGACCAGACACTACCATAGAAGATATCTCGCGAGTGTATCGAATTGGGTGAAATTAATCTTCTTAAAGTTCACACATATAACAATCTAGCTAATGCTTTTACAAATGCTATATCGAGAGGAAAGCTTACTCAACATGCTAGGAGCATTGGACTTCGTTTAGTTATTAGTTTCATGTAGATTTGTGTTTTAGTACTTGGATAAGGGATATTATACAATTTTTATTTTATAATGAATTAAAGTACTTGGTATGTTTGTTTTCATTTAATATTAACTGTGTCCTATATTTGCATGTTTCAATCTACGAATAATTTTATTAGTCTAAATAAGTTCATTGTCGATTAACAATATGGGAATATTGTTAAACTAAGACAAATTTGAATGATTGATAATATTCTTGGAATATTAAAGGATGTGTCTGCCAAACTCACATGATATTCATTAGACGCATACCGGACTTTTCCAACTAACAAAATTATCACTTTATGGATCGTCATCATTAAGTGAATCTTGTATGTGATTTTATTTACTAATCCTTAGATTTGAGATGTAAACAGGTCTTGCATATGTGGATAATTCTTCTTGTTATAGTTTAAGTTATCCTGAATAAGGTAGCTATTAATGACTATTTTCAGAAGTGATTGTGAAGCATATGACTAACATGTGCATTCAATATAGAGTTTGTTCCTTTAAATGTTGAAGAATGATGCCACTACGCCTCTTGTTGGATTAATTAGATATATGTGTGGCCGCACGCAAAACTCATCTAGTAGTGTCTTGATGAGTTTTGGTAATCTTGATTAATTACATAAACGAGAAATAGAATCGTTAAATAATGGAATGACTTATATCCATATCCATTTTCAACACGATATCTGAAACAAAATGATTGTAAATGCTAAATTATTTAAGTGTGGCTTTACAAAACTACACTCAGTTATTCTTAAGAGCATTGGCGTGTTGCTAGCCGCTTACCAATGTTATTATATTATTTGAAACATGTCAAAGTGGGAGCTGTTAGGATATGTACGTATATCAGATAGTATTTGTCCGAGAAATTACGTGAGCCTATTGGGACCCATGATTATGTCGTTGTGTGGTGTATATTTTTATGATTCAAGTTTTAAATTTATATTTTGCCGACTTAACAAAAAACAACACTTTAACAGGCAGTGTCCCCGGTCGGTGGTAGATTCGTGGTAAGTTGGGTGTCGAACACTTAAAGCGAGGTTAAATCTAAGTCAAACCTATGCTAATCCTATGTTAGTTCTAATCCTAATTCTAATAGGTAAAAGGGGGGTTTCAGCCTGAGAGACTGGTACGGGTTTGGTTGGTGACTATAATCAATTCAAGACAATTTTAACCCACGCAAGAAAATTAACAAAAGATAAAAGAGTGGTCGAGCCTTATGATAGAAAACTGTATTAGCCATCATTAATCCGATTAGAAGTTGGTTTGTTTATTTAATGCAATGTTTACTTATATCAAAGAGGCATATCATTCTTAAACTTAGGCGGGACTTCATCCTAAGACCTAGATACATTAATTTTGTCACAATTAAAGCATCTACATAAAACATCCTTATTTTATGATTATAATCTATCTTAGGGATTAAAGCAATGGTGATCTTGTTAAACCCTAGCTCATAGAGACTTTA